>CM076572.1:564498669-564647602 GCA_034641835.2 Pinus albicaulis
CTTATGTTTATTATATTATATATCTACAACTGATAAAATCATGAAAACAAAGATCTATAATGAGACAAAGCACTTCTACTAGCTCAAGAGGATGATATAATATTGGGTAGCACTGATGATCAACTAAGTAAGAACTTTTCTACAAAGATGCAAAGTGAGTTCGAGATGTCTTTACTTGGTGAGATGACATACTTCTTAGGGCTTCAAATATCTCAGCCAGAGAAATGAATATTTATATGTCAAGCCAAGTACATGAAGGGAATTCTCAAGAAATTCAAAATGGAAGATTGCAAACCCATCCTTACTCCGATGGTAACAAGTTGTAAATTGAGCATATACGACTCATCTAAGGATGTGGATCAAAGGTTGTACAGATCTATGATTGGTAGTCTTCTATATGTAACAACCTCCCGACCAGATCTTATGCAAGCAGTTGGACAAGTAGCAAGATTCCAAGCAGCACCAAAAGAATCACATATTATTGTCGTTAAAATAATTCTTCAATATCTAAAGGGAACAACAAAATATGGCTTATGGTATCCCAAGGGTAGCAATCTCATTTTTCAAGCCTTTACAGATGCAGATTGGGTAGGAAGCATTAATGATCGTAAGAGTACTCGTGAATCATTTGAATATCTTCGCCAGAAGCTTGGGATTTTCCCAAGTTCTCATTATATTTTCCTTATTCAGAATATAAAGGGGGAGTGGAAGTGTGTACAGGTCCGCAGGATGGTTGTGTGTCAGGGGGAGTGGAAGTGTTTACAGGTCCGAAAGATGGTTGTGTGTTAGAGGGAGTTACCCTTTGCCATTGATGTCAAAGGGGGAGAGAATGTTGTAGGAAGAGGTATCATGATCGCAGGGGGAGTACTTGTGTTGCCATCAATGCCAAAGGGGGAGATTGTTGATCAGTTGTTGTCATTGATGTCAACCCAAGAAACACCAGGGGCTACCCTGATCTTGCATGGGAATTTTGACCTACCAAATTACTATATTCTAGGTCAAGAATGTTTTTTATGGTTTCTACTTGTCGATATGTTTCCGTTGATATATGACACACCACGTAATTCTTCACGGTTTGAGAGATATTCATGTTTGAAGTTTGTAACCTCAGTTAGTGGGCTAAAACCCCATGGGGTTGTGGCATGGGTCATTGAAAATTAAATAGTTAATAATTTTGAAGCTCCTAAAATCCCTCCCACGTTCACTTGTTGAATTCTCTCTCAACCCAAGCATTTATATAAATTGTGATCCTCATATCCTCATCATGTAGGGATTTCGCTACCTGAAATAGGTCATCGTGGAATTTGCGCTATAACTATTTTTCTATGCAGGGTCTGATCCGGATTTATGTAGGAACACAACAGAATAAACATATAACCATAAATACAAAGATGCAGTGGAAATAACACTTCATTTCATTAATATCGAAGAACTGAAATTTGCTTATAAAGAGAATGGAAATAAAACTAGCTAGGGCGCTGGTAGCTATCTCTAAGAAGAGATGTGGCGGCTACAGGCCTCTGAACTGAGTTAAAATGAGGCTCAAGGGCCTATTTATTATTTAGAAATAATGGGAAATCCTAAACAGCCAAAACCCTAACCCTAGGAGATGAAGCGCCAAAACTATGGGCCCCGTTTGGGTAAATTGGTGTTTCAACTTCCCAGGGGCGTAACTTTGGCATACGATCTCCGTTTGACGCGTACCATACCTCTTTAGAAAGATCTATCCGAGGACTACAAATTTGGAACGAGCAACATCGGTCCATGGACCCATGTTGCTCTCCGTTTTCCCAAAAAACGTCGTTTAGGGCCTCAAAACGGCTCCGGAAGTTTAGGACCCGAAAAACTGCTAAAAATAGTAAACTGTGCCGAAACTGAAAAACTGAAATAGACAATGGTGGAGCCCCAAGTGGGATAGGCGGGTGACCACCAATATCCACCTGGATCATTCCTCCCCCCTTAGGAAGCAATGGTCCCCATTGCGTTAAGTTCCTCCATGAGATGAGGAAATTTCTGCTGAACTTGGTCCCTGGTGAACCACTTTCCTTGGTGCAGGAGTTGGCCAGCTTTGACAACCCGATATAGTGGGATCTTCTGCTGGCGAGTGTTCTTGATTTGCATTTCCATGATACAATCTGTGGTGGCTTGTTCCATGCAGTCTGGATTTAACTCTGTTGGTGTGAGTTGTTCTGCAATGTCCGAGGTGTCCAGTAGAGGTGGGAAGTAAGGACGAAGGCGATCCACATTGAAGACTGGGTGCAGACCAAGGAATGGTGGAATACTGAGCTCGAATGCATTGTTCCCTACAGCCTTTGTGATGGTGTACGGCCCGTATCGGAGCGGGCGAAGCTTGCGGTGGGGTCCAGTGAGGCGCTCCTTCTGCAAATGTAGCCATACTTTGTCACCCACCTGGAAGTTGTGTGGCACTCGGTGTTGATCATGGCGTTGCTTGTACTTAGCATTGGCTCTGTCCAATATATCATGAACCTGTTGGCGGATGTGTTGAATGCGCTCGATGAAGCTACTGGCTTTGTCAACTTCAGACTGGACATGAGCTGAATTGGCCTGAGCAGCTGCAAATGGCATGGCTACGTCAATGGGGCATAGTGGCTGGAATCCCAAGCCCACCTGAAAGGGGCTATGGCCGATTGAATTGTGGAGAGCCCGATTATAACTATGTTGTACATAAGGGAGGCTCTCGTCCCATGTGCGTGGATGCTTTGAATTGTACATGCGCAGAATGTGTACAATCATTCTGTTGACGACCTCTGTCTGGCCATCTGTTTGGGGATGGAAAGCCGTGGACTTGGTGAGCTTGGTATCCAACATCGACCAGAGGCTGGACCAAAATGTGCTGAGGAACCTGCTATCCCGATCTGATATGATAGACTGTGGGATCCCAAAGTGCACCCACACTCATTCAAAGAAGAGTTTAGCAGTGGCTTCTGCTGTGATATTCTTCTTGCAGGCCGCCATAATGACCATATTCGAGAATCTGTCGACGACCACGAAAACACAGTCATTTCCATGCTTAGTAGAAGGCAGGCTCGACATGTAATCCATGGAGATGGATTCCCAAGGTCGACTAGGGTCGGTAGTGGAGTATATAGGCCTTGCTTCTTGATGGTCAGTTTGGCAATGGCACAGGCAGTACAGGATTTGATGTGGTTCCTGACATCCTTTCGAAGGTTTGGCCAATAGAAATACTTTTGCAGTACTGATATTGTTTTCTTGACCCCGAAATTCCCAACGACTCCACTGTAGTGTGCTTCCCATATCATCTTGGCTTGCTCACTTGAAGGAATAGAAAGGTGTCCCAGGTGACATAAAAGTGCATCTTGGAGGTGAAAATTTGGAACTTGTGTACCCCCTAAGAGTTCCTTGTAAGTGTGGCCGAATTCTGGGTCCTTCTCGTAGAGAAGCGGCCAATCAGAAGTCTCGTGCCCACAAGAGTTGAGAACGGTGGTGATCGGCACGATCGGTGGTCGGCTGAGGCAGTCTACAACATTATTGGTGCTACCCTTATTGTACTTGATGTTCAAATGAAACTGTTGCAGATATGTGGACCACTTCTGATGGCAATAATTTTTCAACTTCCCTTGTGTCTGTATGAACTGCAAGGGCTGGTGGTCTGTGTGGATGATTGTTTCCTTCCCCAAAATGTAATGCTTCCATTGTCGACAAGCTTGCAAAATGTAATACATTTCTTTGTCATAAGTGGGATACTTGCGAACTGTGTCAGACAATATCTCACTGTGATATGCCACTGGATGTCCCTGTTGAGTAAGAACTGCCCCAATAGCATAGTCAGAGGCATCTATCTTGATCTCAAATGGTTGTTGCAAGTCTGGTAATGTGAGCACTAGGGCAGAACAGAGGCGATTTTTCAATTCTGTGAACGCCTTCTATTGAGGTTCTGACCAAAATAATTTTGCTCTCACTCCTCCCTTGGTGACTTGACTCAAGGGCCAAGTGATATGAGAGAATATCAACACAAACCTACGGTAGAAATTAAAGTGCTATCTTAAATTCATGTGGCTCTATTATATGTGCTGGGGCTGGCCCACCCCGAATGACTTGGATCTTGGTTGATCCACATGCACCTTTCATCAGTCAATGTATCCCAAATATTGAACTCGGGTCATGCCAAAAGTACACTTCTCCAAATTGGCACATGCCGTGAGCCTACTGTTTGGAGGGATTTGCCTGAGGCAAGGTGCTCTTCCCAAGTCTGCTGAAGATCGTAATGTCATCCAAGTACACCACTACAAATGAGTTGGTGAATGGCTCCAATATGTCATTCATCATCCTCATGAAGGTTGCGGAGTATTCACAACTGGAAGGCATGACCAGCCATTTGAAAAGGCCTTCCTTGTCTTTAAAGGCAGTCTTCCACACATCGGAGGGTTCAATTGGTACCTGGGGATACCCAAACTTCAAGTCGACCTTGTTGAAATATTTCGCACCTTTGAGTTGGTCCATAAGGTCATCAATATGTGGGATCGAGTACCTATTCCGGACAGTGATCTTGCTTAGCGCCAAATAGTCAATACAGAGTTTCCATGTCCCATCCTTCTTTTGCACCAACACGATCGGGCTCCCACATGGCGATGAACTTGGTTGGATGTGACCTTTCTGTAGCAACTCCTGAATCTGCCTCTTGATTTCATTGTTCTCCAGAAAAGAGCATCTATAAATCGGTCCATTGGGTAGCGGTGCACCTGGGGTCAGATCAATCGGGTGCTTAACCTGACAGTGTAGAGGAACCCCTGTGGGTGAGGTGAAGATATTCCCATACTCCTCCACAACCTTATCCATTTTTTGTTGTCATGCAGAGGAGCGCTGTCTGGAGGTTGTGGCCATAGTATTCTTCTTGCCCTGGGGGCGGATCATTAGGAAAACAAATTTCTTGGTTTGGGAAATGAGCCATCTCATTATTTTGCAACAACTAAAGAGATAGAAGTGGCAGAGGTGGTGACTGTTATCCCCATAAACTTATTTCCCAAAGTAAAAATAACAGCGCGAGGCCGAGACTCATACACAACATGACGCTTCCACAAGTATGGTTGTCCTAATAATACATCAGAAACATCAATAGGAGCAACGTCACATAATACCTCATCCGTGAAGGGCTTGATGCTATAGGGAAGGCGACATTGCTGGCTGACGCGGAGACCTTGTCCTTGGTGAAGCCACCTGATGGTGTATGGATGTGGGTGAGCTGTGGTCGACAAGCCCAACCGCTTCATGATGTCTGCTGAAATGAGGTTCTTTTGGCTCCCATTTTTGACAATTAACTGTACCGGGGAGCCCTTTACCCACATCTGGGAGTGGAAGAGACATTCCTCCTCCTCTGGATCTTCCGGTTCCTCCTTCTGGATCTTCGTAGTGGCAACAATGGTGTTTGGCTCCGCATCAATAATATGTTTCCATTTGTCATTCCCATTGTCAGGTTCTGATTCAGAGTTAGAGCATGCATATGACTCAGAAGCCGTCATCTCGGCCACTAGCGACTGCTTGGCCCAACACTCACTTGTGTTGTGGGTGGAGCTCTTATGGTACTGACACCACTTTCCCGTGTCCTTCTTTGGCTTTGCGGTGTTTTTCTTTGCTTGTGGCTTCGACAGGTTGTCTTGAGTGGCCATGCCTTGGCTCTGTCCTTTGTTCTGCGATTTGGGAGCACTTTTCCCTTGCTTTTGATTCGCAGATCCAAAGTCTGGCTTCTTCTGTTTGAATTTCTGCTCAATCTTGGCAGCATATCGGTATGCCGTACCAAGCGAGGAGATGTTGAGGAACTCCATTTCCTCCTGAATGTATTTGTGCATACAACTGCGATACTTTAGCACCAGATGTTTCCTCTCAATCTTGATACCCAACTTGGCAGCCAGTGGTATGGAAACAGATTCCCCACCATGCACATCCCGATCCCCTTTGTTGCTCAGAGTGTCCAAGCATAGTATGTACTTGTCCTCATAGCTCCCCACTGATAGTATTGTTCCTCGATGGCATCTCTAAAGAATTCTAAAGGGTACAGAATGAGAGGGTCGTTCTGTCTCGTCCTTTTTCTCACAGTGGGTTTCCCACCAGTCCTTGACATGGGGGGCAGCTTTGAGGAGTGTAAAAATAATCTTCTCCCTGTCGGAAAAGTCATGAACCGAGAAATATCCTTATAATAGATTCAACCATCTATCTACAACATCTGCATCTATTTGACCCTCAAATATAGGTATGTAAAAATTTACTTGTACCTTAAAAGGAGTCGCACCTCCAGAGTGGTTGCTGGATGTAGATGCGCCGTTGGTGGGCAGCCATTGAAGGATTTGGGCAAAGTTATCCATCATCGCGTTCCATTGTTTTTCGAGGGCATCCTTGAGAAATATTTTGATAGTATATCATGATCCCTCATCTTTATTTTCGTCCCTCATGGGTGTTCGTCGAGGTTTGCGAGGCTGATCTTGCAAAGGTTCCACCGGATCGAGCCCTAACTCCTTATACCCCGACCTCGTTGGGGACATGCAAAGAAAGCTCAAGAAAAAGCAGACCCCTATGATATCATTGATCCAGATTTATGCAGGAACAAAACAGAGTAAACATATAACCATAAATAAAAAGATGCAACGAAAATAACACTTCATTTCATTAATATCAAAGAACTGAAATTTGCTTACAGACAGAATGGAAATAAAGCTAGCTAGGGTGCTGGTAGCTATCTCTGAGAAGAGATGTGGCGGCTACAGGCCTCTAAAATAAGTTAAAATGAGGCTCAAGGGCCTATTTATTATTTAGAAACAATGGGAAATCCTAAACAGCCAAAACCCTAACCCTAGGAGATGAAGCGCCAAAACTATGGGCCCCGTTTGGGTAAATTGGTGTTTCAACTTCCCGGGGACGTAACTTTGGCATACAATCTCCATTTGATGCATACCATACCTTGTTAGAAATATCTATCCGAGGAATACAAATTTTGAGTGAGCAACATCAATCCATGGACCCATGTTGCTCCCCGTTTTCCCAAAAAACGTCGTTTAGGGCCTCAAAACGACTCCGGAAGTTCAAGACCCGAAAAACTGTTAAAAATAGTAAGTTGTGCCGAAACTGAAAAAAATGAAAGAGACAATGGTGGGGCCCCAAGTGGAATAGGCGAGTGACCACCAATATCCACCTGGATCAGGGTCATAAGCTGAAATTTTTATGAGGCGAAACCGAAATCCTGAGGAAGCTCTTGTAAAAATTTCAGATCAGGGTGCACAATATTTTCGGAGATATGATCCATGGAAGTCAGTGTTTTTGTAGGCTCTTGAACTTCATCTCAAATAAGTGACCTTGGGAAAATATTCATAACTCTCTCTCTGAGTATTAGATTGGAATTCTGTAAAAAGTGGCAGATAGTGCACGAAATTTAGTTTTTGCTGTATCAATTTTAGATCCAAATGAAGAAATAGTGACACATGGCATGCCGTAAAAGTTCACTCTACTGAAACAGTACATAATTAGGTCATTGTGAGAGATTGGGCATAACTCTCTCTTGAAGAATCCAAATTGGATCAGACCTGTGGCATTGGAAATAAGACTCAAACTAATACTACAGAATTGAAAATTACAGATTGGCTAGCTGAAGTAACAGAGATACACTAGATTCAATATCGAGATCCTAGAAGGCAAGAAAAAGCTAGATCATGTGTTGTCAAGGGTTGCAAGGGACCAAAATTTCAAGGGTAGCAAAGCAAAGCAAGGTGCAGCAGAGGGTAGCATGATAAGAGAAACAATCAAGGTGCAGAACAACAACAAGAAGTTCAACACATAAAGTGTTCAAGTGGGCAGCACTGGATACAGTCATTGTAAAGGTATCATTATACTAAGTCATTGTAAAAATTGTACAAGTGTTTATCTGCCAAGAGTTGAAGAGGTGGTGTCAGGAGGTCTAGGATCATCATTAGGTGATTGTGTCATAGTTGAGGTTATGGTCTAGTGTGTCTTCTTCTTCTACATCATTCTATATCATTGTAAAGTGGACCATTTTACTTGGTACGGGAGTCCATTCTTGTTTTATTCTTCTATAGGGTGGTAGGGTGGTTCTAGGCTGGTGCATGAAGTCACCAACAGGTTCAATCATGTGAAAACTTTAGGGTGGTAGGGTGGTGCTAGGGTGAGATGTAGCTCATTAGGTGTTGGGGCATCCATTCAGTTGTCTATTGAAGAATCTTGGGTGTTGGAGCGTCCATCCAGTGGAAGCTAGAGAAGAATGATTTTCTAGATTCTAGGAATTTGGAGCTTTATTTTCAATTGGAGTTGAATATTAAATAATTATTAAAAAATCATTCAGGTGGTTTTTGTTCCGGAGAGGGTTTCCACCTTAAAAACTGTGTGCATTTGTGTTCCTTTTGTTTATTGCTATAATTGTACAAACATTGATAATAATTGAAGGTTAAATAATGCTCTAAAAGATTAATAATAATACAATTGAAAGGAATATTGATTCACCCCCCCCTCTAAGTATTTTCAACAAGATCAAGTTGATCTTACAGGTCAATAGGATCTAGGAGTTCGCCGAGAAAGCCATCAAGAATCCAATTGACCCAAAGGAGCTAGAAGTGTACAAATATTTGGAGATGACATCGAGATTGATCATCCTAGATGGTGTGAAAGATCCCCTAATACCTCATTTATCTGGGAAGAACACTGCACATGAGATGTGGATGGCTCTTCAAAAAAATTTCCAGATTAAGAACAAGAACTGGGTACTGGTATTGGAGGATAAGTTGAAGTCCACCAAGATGATAAAGGGTGAAGGAGTTAATTTATATCTGATGATATTGTCTCAAGTAAGAGATGAGCTTGCTGCTATAAATGTGACTATTTCAGATAGTGATATGGTAATGATTGCCTTGAAAGAGTTTATCGAGGAATGGAATCCCTTTGTCAAAGGGATTGTTGCAAGAAAAAAGTTGTCAAACTGGAATAGGCTGTGGGACGACTTCATTTAGAAAGAGTTGCGAGACTAGGATCTTCATCCAACAAAGAGGGAAAATGAGGATGTGACACTTGAAAAAAATATGAAGGGTAAGAAGAAGGACTTGAGTAAATTAAAGTGTTTTAACTGTGGCGAGATATGTCATTTTTCATTGAGATGTCCGATGAAGAAGAAGGGAGATGATGAGAAGAGGAAAGGGAAGCAGGTTTTTAGTGTTGCTATCTCATCTGAGATATATGATCACACCATGATATTGGAGGAGGAGGAATTTGCTATGATCTCTCATTTCTCGCACGGTATTATCAATGAGGATGGATGGTACGTGGATAGTGGTGTGACGAAACATATCAGGGTCATAGGAGGTTTTTAAGACACTAACTGAATGGGACTCGAAGTTGCACATGGTGTTGGGCGAAAAGATTCAGTTGGAGATCCAAGGATCAAGTGTTGTGCCATTCAAGATGGACACAAGACGAGTGATGTGGGTCTAGGATACCCGGACTCAAATATGACGTTATTTCTGTCTCGATGATTGAGAAGAAGGGGTTTGAGGTCTTTTTCCAAGATGAGAAGGCGAGACTCAGACCTAGAGGCCCTAGCTTTGATGGTATTGTGTTTGGATATAGAGAGCATGGTCTCTACAAGTTGACAAGAAAGCTTGTGGATCATGGGACGAAGAAGTAGGTGCAGGTTATAGAGAAGCAAATGTAGGTGTAGAATTTAGAGGGGAAGGTACAGGTTCCAACAAATAAGGTCCATTTTCCAAGGGCTCAGAGGGAGTCAAGTTCTAGAGGGAGCTTGTAGATTCAAAGGGAGAATTTGTAGCCCAAGAAGAGCGTGTGGTCAGTGGGGAGCAAGTGTGCTCCTACAACTGCCAAGAAGGAACCATCTAGAGATTGGAAAGCAATACAGGAGAAGAAGAAGAAGCAAGATGATTCCAGTGAGCCTCCAAACCACTGCCCAAAAATTCCTGTAACTTCTCAGATGCATAAATGACATAACAAAAAGGCTAAACATTCAAACTTGAGTCAGAGACTTGGCCTCACCAGGCCTAACCATGACAACCATTTCGTCAAACATATTGAGAACATGTAATCTATAGGTAATGAATGCATATATGAGCATAAGGGTCCGAGACTTATCTAAGAATCATCAAGAAGTTATAATTCCCTCTCATAATAGTTGCAATAACATTTTTTAGCCCAATAATTCATTAAACATTCCTCAACTGATCAAAACATTTCAAGAACAATAGCTAGAACCTGTTGTGAAACCATGCTTATAACCAAAATATAACCATAATATTAACGATGATAAAACAACCATAAAAGCCACATAATAACAAGTACAAGTACTCTTAGAATACAAGAAGAACATTTCTCTTCTAAACATATGCAAAAGCCAAAAAATTCAGGGACTTCCACGTACCACCCGAGCTTAGATTATGTTGAACCGAATATTTCTTTTAGCCAATCACCCCCATTCCATATTCCAAGCATGAATACGAGAATCAAGAAAAAACAACTAGGGATTCCAAGAGATTAAAACACCTCCACACTCAGGCTTTACCGCAATCTCGACAAAACTGGTCAAGGGATTACTAGGCCCAAAACAATAACATAAACAACCAGGGATTTTCAGAAATTAAATCGCCTCCACCCTCAGGATTTACTGCAATCCCACCAAAACCAGTCAAGGGATCGCTAGGCCCAACAAAAAGCTTGGATGCCTCAAAATTTCTTCAACAATACCTTGATGAATTTGTTCGTCTCCACCCTCAGGATTTACCGCAATCCTACCAAAACTGATCAAGGGATTCCTAGGCCCTTAAGGAATTTTTCTGATACCACCTCACTTGGTTCTAAAACCATTTGGAAATCCAAAGCTCAATCGAATAAAAGAACACCATCACACCATGGCTATATAGAAATGTAAAAGCAAGGCTGAAACCATTTTCACACCTGGCAAAACCCATGCCCATGACTACAAGAGAACCAAATACACACATGCATGTACCATGCATTCACAAACAAGTTAGGAATTCACACATGTAACTTGTTACCTACAAGTATTCCTGCTAAATCCACTTGATCCAAGTTTTCCTTGGTTGTCCCTTGCTTTCCTTTGCTTCGTTGTCCTTCTTGTTTCTTTCTCCAATGCAAGAGTGATCCAAGAATGCTCTAAGCGTGCAAGAGTATAAGATAATAGAGAGAATAGAGTGAGAACTTAAAAACTAAATTGAATAAAGATAAATTAACAAAAGCTATGATCTGATCCTCAAAATCCTTTTTATCATTGAGGCCTCTATTTTCTTCATTTTCCTCTATTTTCCTTCAATTTTCCTCTCATGCAATTTTGTGACCTTTGCTATTCCTTTCTCCTAATTTCCTTTATTTTCATAAATAAAATACCAATTAATGCCTCTTTGCCTTTTTGTTAGGTCCCTATATTACTAGTGTAGTCCCTTATTATTGTTGGTGTAGCCCCCTTATTGTTATTTTTGTACTCTGTAATCCCCATATTGTTATTATTGTGCCCCACAAAAGCCCATTATTATTATCATATTTCCCTTACATTATTATTGTTAGGTCGGCTAGGATTATATTGTGATCCCATGGACTCCTATATATAGAAAGGAGCTTTTGGCATTTGTTTGATCCAATAATTGTTCATTTATGTAATGTAAAGGAGATTTCCCCCTCAAAGTGGCTTATTTCTAAGGCGTTGATCTCTCTTTTCTTATATTTTGGGAGCTATTTTCATAACATTTGGTATCAGAGCTTTGGATTCTAGGGTTTCACTGCTTCAAACGAGACATCGTGGAATTTTCACTATAAATTTTTTTATATGAAGGTTAAGAAGCTAAAAAACCCTCATTTGCGAAGAAATCCCGAGGAAATTCGTGTAAAAATTTCAGATCTTGGTTCACAATATTTTCAGAGATATGATCCGTTGAAGTTAGGGTTTGTGCAGGCTCCTGAATTTCATCTCAAAGAGGTGACCATGGGAAAATCGTCATAACTCTCTATATGATCTTCGGGTTGGAATTATGTAAGATGTTTCTGAAAGTACACGGGCTGTAGTTTATTGTGTATCAATTTCAGATCCGAAGGAGGAAACAGTGACACGTGGCACGCCGTACAAGTTATCTCTACTGAAACTGTCCATAATTAGGTCATTGCAAGAGATTGGGCATAACTTTGTCTTGAAGAATTGGAAAGAAGATTCAAATGGATACTAAAGAACTGAAGATAAAATATCGGGGATCCAAAGTTACAGAGATACATTAGTTTCAATATCGAGCTCCTCAAAAGCAAGAAAAAGGTGTGTATTTTTTTTTTCCAAATTGCATAAGTATTTTTTGAAAAATTAGTTTGAAGTGATTCCAAGGGAATATTGAAGCATAGGTATCAGTATTGGGTTCTAAAATGGCCCCTAAAAATAATTCAACACCCATTAAGCCCTTAGAAGGCTCTACTATGACTCATGAGGAGGAAGAAGTGCAGCGTGATATATCAAAATTACAAGATCAAGTGCACCAAATTTCACTCTCGCAAAGAGTAACAAAAAATGAAATGGAAGTTTTGAAGAAAGGTGTGGAAGCTAATATGGATGGTTTGAAGAAATAATTTGAAGCTAATATGCATGGTTTGAAGAATGGCATGGATGGCATGGAAGCTAATATGGATAGCATGGAAGCTAAGATGGATGACATGGAAGCTAAGATCGTTGAAAAAATGAAAGAAAACATGGAAGACATGAAGAATGATCTAAAAGAAGACATGGAAGGTTTGAAAGAAGGTTTGAAAAAGTTGATACAAGAAATGATTCCTAATGGAGAAAAGGTAGTAGAGGAAACTCATGTCGAGAAAAAAATAAATGCTAATCGTGGTTTCATAAACTCTAATGTTGGTTTCAAGACCCACCATATTCCAAATATCGATATGATGAAGTTTGATGGCAAGGATCCCGTAACATGGATACTACATATGGAGCAATATTTTGATCTCCATAATGTGCAAAACACACAAAAGGTACCCATTTCAACTTTATATTTAGAACACAATACATTTGTATGGTATCGATGGCTTTTCTCTCGTAAAAAAATTGTCACTTGGTCAATTTTTCCGGAGGAAATGATAGCACATTATGAGGATACAAAGAGAAACACCTTCTTTAGCCAATTAATAAATCTCAAACAAAAGGGTTCAATGGGGGAGCACATTGAAGACTTTCAAAATTGAATATAAGGGTAAATGATATTCCAAAGGAACACAGGATTGATGTCTTCATAGGGAATTTAAAGGATAAAATCCAACATGAGGTTTGCCTTTGGTAACCCGATTCATTGGAGAAGGCATTGAGGTTGGAAAGAAAAATTTCAAGTAAAATTATGGCGACAAGGATCCTACCATTCAAATATATAAATATGGAAGCGTTGCTACTCCTAGACTTCCACAACCTACAAGGTTGACACCACAACAATTGGAAGATAAAGAGAAAAAGGGCTTTGCTGCAGTTGTGATAACGAATACACTGAAGGTCATAAGTGTGCTGAGAAGAAATTAGTTTACATAGATATTAAAGAGGAGGAAGAAAATGAACAAGAAAATTCAAAAGAAGAGGATATAGACCAGGAACCAACCCTATAGAAATAATAAATGAGTCTGACCATATCCTATAATTCATTTGCAGGAATTACCACTCCTCAAATTCTCAAGATAGAAGGACATATGAAGAAGAAAAAATTAATAGTGTTGATTGATTCAGGTGGTACCCATATTTTTGTTCATTGTAAGGTAGCCAAGGAATTGAATAGTTTCCTGTACCCAGCACCAGAGTGTCAACTAATGGTTTCAAATGGAGGAACTATAAATTTCTTTGGAAAATGCCATAATATCAAGCTAATCACGGGGTAATATGTATTGAATAGTCCAATGTTTTCCATTCCAGTGGGAGGTGTAGATGTTGTACTAGGAGTACATTGGTTGCAATATTTGGGGAAAGGAAGGAAGTTGAATTACAGGGTATCACAGGGAAACCAGGAAAGATAATAATCTCTAATTTCATGACAAAGATTTTGAAGAAACAACAACGAGGTGTAATTGCACAATTATGCTCACTAGAAGTTCCAACATCAAAATCATCTATTTATGCAGATCTCCAAAAATTCTTGGACAATCATTCTAGGGAGTTTGAAACTCCCAAAGGACTCCCACCTATTCGTGATCATAATCATGCTATTTATTTGATTCTAGGAAGTGTTCATCCAAACATCAGGCCTTACATATATCATTATGTCCAAAAGAGAGAAATTGAACATTTGATTGCAGAAATGTTAGAGGCTGGTATAATTCAACCCAATCAAAGTTATTCTCTGCTCCAGTAGTATTGGTGCACAAGAAGGATGGATCATGGCACATGTGTCTGGATTATATGGAGCTCAATAAGCTCACTATTAAAGACAAATTTCCCATTCCTATGATTGATAAATTATTGGATGAATTACATGGAGCAATTTATTTTACCAAGTTGGATCTCTGTTCAGGATATCATCAAATTAGAATGAAGACTGAAGATATTCCAAAAACAACATTTTGAACTCATGAGGGTCATTATGAATTTTTGGTCATGCTTTTTGGCCTTACTAATGCACCTTCTACATATCAAGGGTTGATGAATTCCATTTTCAAACCCTTCCTTATAAAATTTGTGTTAGTAATTTTTGATGATATACTAATCTACAACAGTTCTTGGAAGGATCATGTTCAACATGTTGACAGGGTGCTCAAACTATTGAAGGAGAAACAATTATATGAAAAAACCTCCAAATGTTTCTTTGGAGTACAAGAGGTGGAATATATGGGTCATATTGTATCTCAGGAGGGTGTTAAGGTAGACCCTAAAAAAATTGAATCCATTAAGGAATGGAAAGTCCCCACAACCATAAAGCAGTTGCGAGGATTTCTCGGGTTAACAGGGTATTGTCGCAAGTTTGTTAAGAATTATGGGAGAATAGAAGCACCTCTAACAACATTATTGAAGAAAGATGAATTTTCATGGACTCCTGAAGCAACTAAGGCCTTTGAACATCTTAAAGAGGTAATGTGCCTAGCACCGGTCTTAGCTACACGAGACTTCACAAAAACCTTTACTGTGGAATGTGAGCCTCAGGAAATGAAATTGGTGATGTTTTAATGCAAGAAGGAAGACCCATTTCTTTTGAGAGCCATCCAATCAAAGGAAAGTATTTACAGAAAGCTATTTATGAGAAGGAAATGTTGGCAATACTACATGCACTAAAGAACTGCCGACCTTACCTAATGGGAAGACACTTCAAGGAAAAAAATTATCATGATAGTCTTAAATAATTTTTGGAACAAAGACTATCTTTAGATGAGCAAAAAAAATGGGTCACAAAGATGTTGGGTTATGACTTTAAATCATCTAAAAAAAAGGGAAGTTAAATTTTGTTGCAGATGCAGTCTCAAGAAAGGATGAGGAGGTGGAAGCATTGCTTTGTGCCATTTCTATTATCCAAGTAGATTGGATAACTGAAGCACGGGAGGAATGGAAGAATGATGAAGAAGTGTGGGCACTCATTCAAAAGTTGTATAAATATCCCAGTACATCTGATACATTTAGTTTGAAAAATGATTCCTTATGGTACAAATATCGCTTATATCTTTGTAAGAATTCCCAACTAAAACAAAATATTCTTTTGGAGTTGCACACCTCTCCCTTACAAGGAAATTCAGGATTTTTAAAAAAATACCATAGGGTGAAGAAAGAATTTTTTTGGGACGGCCTTAAATCTGATATTCAAAAGTTGGTGGCAGAATGATTGGTTTTCCAGCAAAATAAAGTTGATACAATTAAGACCGCAGGTCTGCTACAAAATTTATCCATTCCAAGTCAACGTTGGGAGGAGGTTTCAATGAATTTCATCACATATTTACCTAAGTCCAAGGAAAGAGTGTCATCATGGTGGTAGTTGATAGAATTACGAAGTATGCACACTTTTGTGCATTATCTCATCCATGTAAAGCAAGTGCAATTGCTACTGCATTTATGGAAACAATTCAAAAGCTACATGGAAACCCAAAGATTATTGTAAGCGACAGAGATCCCATTTTCATTGGAAATTTTTGGACGGAAATATTTTCTTGTTTGGGTACTCAAATAGCTCATAGCTCATCTTATCATCCTCAATCTGATGGGAAAATTGAGGTAGTGAACAAATGTTTAGAAGGATATCTTCGTTATTTTTTATATGATAAACAAACACAATGGGTCAAGTGGTTACCTCTAGCTGAATGGTGGTATAACACTTCCTTCCGTATTGCAACAAAAACGACCCCATTTATGGCACTTTATGGATATCATCCACCGTCCATCACATCATATTTAAGAGAAAATTCTAAGGTTCAAGCAGTGGAAGATAACATCGAGCATCGACACCAAGTTCTCCAACTCTTAAAGGATAACCTAAATGTGGCAAAAAATTTAAGGAAACAATAGGCAGATCAACATCAGAGGGAGAGAAGTTTTGATGTAGGAGACTGGGTATTTTTATGGCTACAACCATACAAACAAATGTCCCTCAAGCAAGCTAATAAGGATAATAAATTATCGCCAAAGTACTATGGTCCTTATAAGGTGTTGCAAAAGATTGGTACTATGGCATACAAATTGGAGCTTCCTGCTTCTTATCGAGTGCGCCTAGTTTTCCATGTTTCATGTTTAAAGAAGGTTATAGGTGACAAACTTCCAGTTCAAACAATATTTCCAGAACTTGACGAGGAATGAAAAATCATATTGGAACCTAAAGCAGTCACGGAAGAAACAAATCGACAACTACGAAATTGATAAATTTCAGAGTATCTCATCAAGTGGAAGAACTTACCTAGTGAAGATTCCACATGGGAGGATGAGAATTTTATACAGAAGCATCCAGAGCTACTAAAGCGTTGAGTACACCACTTTTTTGAAGGAGCGGGGAATGTTAGGTCCCTATATTACTAGTTTAGTCCCTTATTGTTGTTATTGTAGCCCCCTTATTGTTATCGTTGTACCCTTGTAGTCCCCATATTGTTATTATTGTGCCCCATAAAAGCCCACTATTGTTATTGTTGTGCCCTTACATTATTATTGTTAGAATGGCTAGGATAAGATTGTGGTCCCATGGATTCCTATATATAGAAAGGAAGTTTTGTCATTTGTTTCATCCAAGAATTGTTCATTTATGTAATTCAAAGGAGGTTTCCCCCTCAAAGTGGCTTATTTCTAAGGCATTGATCTCTCTTTTCTTATATTTTGAGAGTTGGTTTCATAACACTTTCCAAATCCTTTGCTAATTTCCTTAGCCATAATAAACCAAAATGAACACCCACTTGGTTATTTTGCCCAACATTCAGCTTGGAATACGTAACCCAATACCTTGGTCTTATTTTAGATTTATTAACTTTATTACATGAACTTTTAACCTAGGGTTGTTACACATTTCACTTATATGACTCGTGATATGTTTTTTGTTGATATTTTGAGGTTGAGTTAGGATTTGGGATTTAGGACATGATTCATTGTCATATGTGATGTAGCACTAGACATATTACACAACTTATATATATATATATATATCTGTGTGTGTGTGTGTTTGTTGTGGATGCTTTAGATACTAAAAAAATTGGAAAAAAATTGAATATTTTTGTATTTTTTTTAGTTTGTCGATTTTTATCGATTTTATCATGATTTTTACGATTTTTCCATTTAGAGACCCTCGTCGATTTTATCCCAATCCCGATGTTCTCAAAATTAATCTAGATTGGTTTAATTATTAATTATATATATATTTTTATATTTTAATTATAATTTTATTATTATGTAATTTTACTAAATCAAAATGTTGTATTAATATTTATAATTATAATTATTTTATTTCTATTTTTTTTTTAATTTTTAATTTATTTTTATATAATTTGATCAAGTCAAAATTTTTAACATGATGGGACAAGACATTACAACATCTCTTCCATATTGGGTCGGAGAGTGCCTCTCAACGCAATTAAGTTGCAATTTTGATGGAAATTTTGGTGTGTTTTTTAATGTATTTAAGTAATAATCACTAAAAGGTTTTATACATTACAACTTGATTGTACCAAACAAAGGAATCTTCAACAAAATTTTTGGGGCCAAGACTAATGCTATTGATGTTGTGTTCCTTGAGACAAATCCAATTTTAGTTTGATTTGGTTATCAATATTTTTATTAATTTTCAATCGTTTGTTTAAACTTGCAATTTGGTATTGCACACACGGGTAGCTCAATTGAAAATGCCCCTATTATGAAGCATGGTGTAAACCAATAGATTCCATGTTCAAATCCACCGTGGGTCAAGCCAACAAAAAAAAAAACTTACAATTTTACATTATAAGGACACTTCTGTATTTAATGTTTTTTAATTGTTGTGGATTATGGGTTCAAGCTTGAGGAGGTTGCAGAGTCATTAAGGGTTCACTAGTTGAATGTCTAAGGTGGATTAAACTGTAGGATTTTGTCTTTCATATTTTAGTACAAGGTGTTTTTCTTTTTCGTAAATTTCTGAAAGAAATCCTTTGCAATATGCCAAATGCAAATTGTGTTTGTGTGTGACAAATAATATAGCTTTAAATGTTTGTATTGCATTGTGGCAACATTTCCTTCCATGGGGAACATAACACTTGTTAAAAAATTTGAGCATTGTGGCATAGTACATATTGCAACTAAAATTCCTTTGCTCATGAAAACCACATAAATCCAAATTTTCCTTTGTTGTGACATATCACATCATGTCAAAGACTATATACATGTGAGACATTGAAAGTTAATGCATTATGATGCAATATTTATCAAACCTAAAATGTTGTTGGCCACTAGATAACACATCGCTTCAAAGTTTCCTTTGTCACAACATATTTGATCATAGGAACATTTATTTCTATGCTACACATCAAGATTTCAAGAAATTTCCTTTTGGAATATCACATAAATTCAATATTTTTATTATCATGACATGTCACATCATGGTGACGTTTCATTTAATGCAACAAATAATAGATTCATGAGTTTTCCTTCAATGTGACATAGTCTGTATCCCATCTAAAATTCTCTTGGTTGTGAATTTGGTTGAGTAGAGATCGTAAAGGTTAACTATGGTTGATTTTAGGTTTACTTATTAACTTTGGTAAACAATGGTTGAGTATGATAAACTATAGAAGACCACATTGATAGGGTTAATGATTGTTGACTATGGTTGACTATTATTGATTCCGTTTGGGTATGTTTAATTATTGGTGATAATAATTGACATTAATACATTAAAAATCTTAATGGTTAACTATAATTGAATATAGAATGCATATGGTTATCTTTGTCTAATTATATTTGATTATAATGATTATGGTTGATAATGTTTAACAATATTTAAATAGTTTGAATATGGCAAAGATTACTTATTATTAAGTAAAAGTGACTATGTGTTCCCCTTAATACCTTGGAATTATGTGAACAAAAAAAACTTGTTTGGAGCGTATCATTTGGGGAAATGGTAATGCACCTTTGTTTGATGTGTTATATTAAAAGTGGTTTGGTATTTCTATATCACACTTAAAGAAAATTTGATGCAATGTGATATAATGTTTGTCACTTTGAAAGAAAATTTGAAGGAATGCAATGTATCGCAGGAAGAAGAAACTTCTATGGGATGCAATGTATTTGGAAAAAAGAAAAATATTTGAGTGCAACACAACATGTCATCACAATATTTTTCATAGCATGATAGGTTCCATTGCAGTAAAAAAAAATGGTTTGGAAAATTTCTTTTTGAAGACAATGTTTGGGTTGTCTTCATGAATTATTTAAGGATTTTTAGCATTTATAAGTATTTGGACAAGTTCTCTACATTTTTATGGAAAATTTTAGTCCTCTAAAACCAATCTAAGAGCTTATTGGAAGAGAAAATTGGGGACTGACCCTTGAAATTTTAGGGATTGACCCATTTTTGATATCATGGTTGTATGGATGAGGTATGAAAATTCAAGGACATAATACTTTTTCCATAGCCACTGGTCACATGGTCATTGAGAGTTGTGACCCAAAGCTAGCAAACAAAGGAGGTTGTCAGGTCACTTATATCAGAGCATCGGGCTATTATACCTCCTATCAAAACTTATTTGAGCTACATCCTATGGTAACCCCCTAATACCAATATAACTTGAAATTTTTGTGGTATGACAAAGTCAATCATGTCCTTGTCATATGTTATTATTTTATCAAGGAGGAAATATTGAGCACTAGTGTTAGAACTTTGGGGTTCGAGGCCTTTAACCCTATCCACTGATCATCTAACTTGCAAGGGGGATATGCCCAAAAGATTAACCATGATGGGTTTAGCCTCAACACATGGATATTAGGATATAGGGGTATCAAGTATTAATTATCGTAAAGAGTTCGAACTGACACCTATTTCAAAATCCCAATACTAATGGACCTGATATGTCCATTGATTGATGTAGAACTCTTCATCTATTTTTACCGTTATTAGATCAAGGGAAGAGATCTAAAGTAGAGTTCTTGTGCATTTAATTCCTCCTAATGGGTTGGTGGTCCAATATACATTGTTAGTAAAAATAAAGGGGGAACCATGTCATTTGAATATGGGTTATTGACGTATTGTGCTATTGGGTGTCAAGAGTACACCCATTACCTCCTCATTGTAATTCTCGTGATACTGACAAAACTTGACAATCATATCAAATAAAAAAAGCACAAGTCTGTTAGTGGATGATGGACTACCAATTCATAGAGAAATTTTGGGGAGGTGATGTGGATAGTGATAAGATTTGATGGTGATGTGACCTACACATGTGGAGCTCACATGTCACGATGACATAACTCAAAGTATCCCTCCATGGTGTGGCATGTCAACATGGTGATGGCATGACATGCTGATGTGGACATTATATGCCAAGACATCGACTATTGGGTGTCGATATTTCAAGAAGTTTGGGATTTTGTATCAGGGCTGCCCCCTGATATTAAAAAAACCTGAAATGCATGTTAATTAACGAAGATTGACTTATGTTAGTTGAAAACAGTATGTCATCTATCAACATGTCAGGGATCTGATATTGAACAAAACTAAAGTGAATTTTGGATACATCTCAAATCCAAGGAGACTTGTGAACTGATAGTAGCATAATATAATGTATTTCAAGTGACAAAATTTGATGGAAAGGTCAGGATCCATTAGTTCGTGACTCACTATTGGATAGGGTAGAAATGGAACAAGGAAGTTTACATGGTAAAAACTTTCTAGAGAGTGAATAGTCAATATGTGAGTCAATGGGCCAAGCTAGCATATGTGGGTGAGTGAGGTGGTACCATGTGGCATCTCGGAGCTGATGATGTGGCCCTTGAGTGCTAATTATTTAAATGGGCAAAACTTCTTGTCCCAAACTCATATTTAGACAAAATTTATGTCAATGGAAAGTTCTTAATGAGTGGAAGATGATGGTGGTCACAAAAATAAGTTTGAAGATGGTTGAAACAAGAGGAATTTTGACAATACTACTTCCTTAAGTTAACCTAGGATGTCAGTTTGACATCCCTTGGTTAATATTCCTTCATTACAAATAAATTGTAATTAATTAAAGGGATAAGAGAAAGGGACATGGATTCTAGTTGCTTGGGCAAATTTTTGTTTTAAAATAACAGTCTTGGTTGGATGAGAAGTTTAATGGGTTGAATGTGCAATAAATTAAACTGAAACAAGAGGACAAGCCACATTTTCCTTTAGATCCAACCACAAGCAAGGAAAAGGACAAAATATTAAAGGCAACATGGGTTACGTTGTCCTAGAGGGTTGGATGGAATGGATATGCGATGAGGACATGTGGTTAGTTTGATTTGGGGAAACAATTCTCACACGAGCACAAATATATAAATAGGAAGAGGTGAATAGACACACTTGTACTCTCATGCATGAAGATGATTACTCTGTGCATAGACATATGCGCTCAAGTAGGAGGGAGAAAATATAGAAAGTAATTCTCCTTTAGAAAATCACGGGTAAGAGGGAAGAGAGATGGTGCAATCTCTGCAGAGTTAATCAGCTAAGGAACCCTGAGAAGGTTGGATGGGTGAAAATTGTTGAGAGATATGAGTGGCTTTCCTGAAAGAAGATGAACCTCCTTTAAAAGTGAACTCTCCTCTTTTTACAAGGAGTTATAATATCTGTATTGCAATATCCTAGCATGAAGGTAAATCATGTCTATAAAGTCGGGAAACACTATATGAAGGCCTATGTGTTGATTTTTGAGTATCTTGGGAGGTACTCCAAGCCCTAGGGTTCGAGGTTTGGAGGGAAAAGTGCCACAAGAGTCATTTGTGGGCTTGGAACCCAAGCTTGGGGTTTTGCACCCATAGTGATTTGCGGAAATTCCATGGAGAACTTTGGACATGTGATGAGATGAGATGATAGAGGGTAGAAAGGAGAATCCAATGCTTTGAGAATCATCGAAATTCGAGTTGTCCTTAGTGATGTATGATTTTTTGAAGTTATGGAGTGGGTTTTCACCATAATTGTTAAGGTCGGCTTGAGTTAAATAAGCTCTTAACAGCTGGACAAGCCCTTGTTGGATGTTTTGAGAAGCCCTTATTATGTGTATATATAGAAGGTCATGGAGAGTTCATATACTCATCCATTTGTGGAACACATCACAAACAAGGAGATCGCTGAGGAGAAGGGATGCCTCTGATTTAGCTGTAGCAAGAAGTCAAGGATAGTGAGGGAACAAGGAATTTTTCAGAGCCATTGTAGGGTGACCGAGCTGTTGTTAGGAGGGTCGAGGAGTTGGGCTAGAAGGGTGAGGCAGAGACGTTTGCTTGAGGGTTTTTTGGAGGAACTACAAACTCTTTTCAAGGCTGTCGCAAGCTAGAACAAACCTGCTGTAGGATGCCCCAATGTTTTGAGAGAAGCTCGAGGTGTTTTTAAGGGTTGGAACAACCCATCATCACAACTAAGGGTCAAATCCTCTCAAGGAAGGGTAGTCACACTTTTAAGGAGAAATTATAAGAATTTTTTTAGGGTTGTTAGGGGCTGAGTTTTGTGGCCTAACGAGGCCTAGGTTGCAGTAGTGGAGAAGTCCTCAATCAGTGAGAAGAGGTATGTATTTTGGTGTATGTTTGTAGGTGTTGGATCTAAGTTTTGGATCGATCTTATTTACAACCTATGGGAGCCAAGTTGAAGGCTTGATTTAGTGATTGAGAGCCTTCATGGGAACATATATTGCAGTGATTGGATTGGGTGCCATTGGTCTGGTGGAGGGCAGTGTGTTTGCTACCCAAAGTAGCCCTATACAAGCTATCTTGAAGTGACGAAGAGGAGCTGAAGGTTGGGTGAAGTTTGGTGCCTTATGAGTAACTCTTTGATGGAGGAAAGAGTATACTAGAAGGCAGATTGGAGCTCAGGTATTTGCCAACATAGAGAAAATATTGGATCAACCCCTGTACATGAAACATAAGTGACTTGCAACAGTGTTAGGTGGTATCCCTCTTGGAGTATCTATGTGTTTTCCTTTGAAGGACAAAGGGACGACTAGAGAGTAGTACGAAAGCGAAGGACCGACAAGACAAGATATGACATAAAACTTGCAACGAAAATTGTCACTGTATCTTGTAATTCCATAGACTGTTGTATTATTTAGTGTGATTTAATATAACGAAGATTGGGTTGTAAATTACTGTACAATATTTGTTAAAAATTGTCTACACTTGTGCATGTGTGATTTACTGCTTTATATTTTTCACTGTGAAAAGTAGTTCTTGTTGAGATTCTTGATTTGGTAGCATCAAATATTCTAAGATTCTAACTTAGACCCAATATCGTGGAAATTAAACATGGTATTAGAGCGTGTCTGAACTAATTTGGAAGTCAGTGAATCAGAGTTGTGCATAACGAAGTACAACTTAAGAGGGAGTTGGTCACATTGTAGGTGACAATGTAGAAGTTGTGGGCATGTCTCCAGTATGAGGATAGTTTGGAGGGGTTGTCCAACTATAGTCCATGAAAGAGAAGGATAAAGTTGGTCTTACAGGTCAACAAGATTTGGGAGTTCACTGAGAAATCCGTCAAGAATCTAATTGACCCAAAGGATCTGGAAGTTTAAAAATATTTGGATATGAGGGCGAGATTGATCATCCTAGATGGTGTGAAAGATCCTTTAATACCTCATTTATCTGGGAAGAACACTACACATGATATGTGGATGGCTCTTCAAATTTTTTTCCAGAATAAGAACAAGAACTGGGTACTGGTATTGGAGGATAATTTGAAGTCCACCAAGATGATAAAGGGTGAAGGTGTGACTTTGTATATGATGATATTGTCTCAGGTAAGAGATGAGATTTCTGCTATAAATGTGACTATTTCAGATAGTGATATTGTAAGGATTTCCTTGAAAGGGTTTACCGAGGAATGGAATCCCTTCACCAAAGGGATCGTTGCTAGAAAAAAGTTGTCAAACTGGAATAGGCTGTGGGATGAATTCATTCAGAAAGAGTTGCGAGACTAGGATCTTCGTCCAACGAAGAGGGAAAATGAGGATGTGACACTTGCAACACAAATGAAGGGTAAGAATAAGAAGGATTTGAGTAAATTCATGTGTTTTAATTGTGGCGATATGGGTCATTTTTCATCGAGATGTCCGATGAAGAAGAAGGGAGATGATGAGAAGAGGAAAGGGAAGCAAGTTGTTAGTGTTTCTATCTCACCTGAGATAGATGATCTCACTAGGAGATTGGAGGAGGAGGAATTTGCTATGATCTCTCATTTCTCACAAGGTGTTATCAATGAATATGGATGGTACATGGATAGTGGTGCGAAGAAACATATGATAGGGTCACAGGAGGTTTTTAAGAAAATAATTGAATGGGACTCGAAGTTGCACATGGTGTTGGGCGATAAGAGTTAGTTGGAGATCCGAGGATCTGGTGTTGTGCCATTCAAGATGGACACAAGACAAGTGATGTGGGTCCAGGATGTATTGTTTGTACCAGGACTTAGATATGAAATTATTTCTATCTCGATGATCGAGAAGAAGGGGTTTGAGGTCTTTTTTCAGGATGGGAAAGTGAGACTCTGATTGAGGGGCTCTGCTCTGATGGGATTGTGTTTGGATATAGAGAGCATGGTCTCTACAAGTTGACAAGAAAGCTTGTGGATCATGGGAAGAATAAGTAGGTGCAGGTTCCAGAGAAGCAAGTGTAGGTGCAGACTTCAGAGGGGAAGGTACAGGTTCCAACAAATAAGGTCCATTTTCCAGAGGCTTAGAGGGAGTCGAGTTCTAGAGGGAGCTTGTAGGTTCAGAGGGAGAATTTGTAGACCAAGAAGAGCATGTGGTCAGTGGGGAGAAATTGTGCTCCTACAACTGCCAAGAAGGAATCATCTAGAGATTGGAAAGCGATATAGGAGAAGAAGAAGAAGCAGGATGATTCTAGTGATAACGGCACTTTCGAGAGAGGTGTAGTTCATTCTTTAGGGATTGCTGCAGTGGTGAGCACCAAGATTTGGGCGAGTGTTGCGAGTAGTGATGATGATGATGAGTTACTTCCTAGTCTTGGAAGTACCTCCCTCGCTGAGAGGGAGTGTTAATTTTTGAGTAGCTTGGGAGGTACTCCAAGCCCTAGGGTTTAGGGTTTGGAGGGAAAAGTGCTACAAGAGTCACTTGTGGGCTTGGAAACCAAGCTTGGGGTTTTTCACCCATCATGATTTGGGGAAATTCCATGGAGAACTTTGGGCATTTGATGAGATGGGATGATAAAGGGAAGAAAGGAGAATCCAATGCTTCGAGAATCATCGAATTCTAAGTTGTACTTAGTGATACATGCATTTTTGAAGTTATGGAGTGAGTTTGCACCATAAGTGTGAAGGTCATATTGAGTTAAATAAGCTCCTTGACAGTTGAAAAGCCCTTGTTGGACATTTTGAGAATACCTTCTCATGTGTATATATAAAAGGTGATGGAGAGTTCATATCCTCATCCATTTATGCAACACATCACAAAAAAGGAGCTCCTTGAGGAGAAGTTATGCCTTTGATTTAGACACAGCAAGAAGGCAAGGATAAAGAGGGAACAAGGACTATTTCAGGGCCACTGTAGGGTGACCGAGTTGTTGTTAGGAGGGCCTAGGAGCTGGGCTAGAAGGTTGAGGCAGAAAAGTTTGTTTGAGGGCCATTTGGAGAAAGTGTAGACTCTTGTAAAGGGTGTCGTAGGCTGGAAAATCCCTATTGTAGGACGTCACAGTGTTTTAATGATAGGCTGAGGTGTTTGTGAGGATTTGAACAACCCAACATCAAAACTAAGGGTCAAATCCGCTCAAGGAACGGAAACCACACTTCTAAGGAGAAATTTTGGGCTCAGTTTTAGAGTTTTCAAAGGCTGAATTTTGTGCCCTAACCATGCCTAGGTTGCAACAGTGGAGCAGACCTCAATCAGTGAGTAGAGGTATGTATTTTGGTGTATGTTTGTAGGTGTTCGATCCAAGTTTTAGATCAGTCTTATTTGAATCATGTGGGAGCCAAGTTTAAGGCTTGATTTGGTGATCAAGATCCTTCATAGGATTAAATATTGCAATGACTGGATTGGGTGCCACTGTTCTAGTGGAGGGCAATGTGTTGACTGCAAAAAGTAGCCCTAGACAAGCTATCTTGAAGTGGCGAATATGAGCTGAATTTTGGGTGAAGTTTGGTGCCTTATGCGTAGCTCTTTTATGGATGAAAGAGGCCACTAGAAGGTAGATTAGAGCTAGGGTATTTCCCAGCCTAGATAGAAGATTGGATCAACCCATGTACATGCATCAAAAGTAACTTGCCATAGTGTCAGGTTGCAACCCTCCTAGAGTCTCTATGTGTTGTCCTTTGAAGGACTAAGGGGCGACTAGAGAGAATCACAGAAGCGAAGGACCGACAAGACGAGATATTACATAGAAGGTGCAACGAAAATTGTCATTGTATCTTGTAATTCCATAGACTGCTGTATTATTCAGTTTGTTTTAATATAATTAAGATTGGGTTGTACATTAATGTACAATATTTCTTAAAAAATGTCTACACTTGTGCATGTGTGATTTATTGCTTTATATTTCCCGTTATGCAGAGTAGTTCTTGTTGAGATTCTTGGTGTGGCAGCGTCAAAGATTCTAATATTCTAACTTAGAACCAAGATCATGGAAATTCAACACTATTTAGTTGGTGGGTGAAGGTATTTTGGTATTGTACATCCTACTCCAGCTAAATTTTTGGTTAAAACTCCTCTCCAAGCACTCCACCTCAAGAAATGGAATCTGGCTTAGAGATGACAACTTCAAGTAACAATGGTTTTAGCTTTCTATGGTTGGGTGGAGAGTTAGAGTTCCACTCTCAGTTGCCATATCTCCTATAAAATAAGTATATAACCATGTTTTTAGTTTGTGTCTCTTATGACTCTGTGTATTGTGTTGAATAATTCCATGTTAATGTTAAGGAGCATTATTTTCCTGCATGAATGGGAGACATCAATACATTAATTAAAGGTTCTAAGGAATTACTTATATCTTGTGAGTATCTTTGAGCTTGAGAATAACTAGGACTACCTGAGTATGAATATATGTGAACCTTTAATAATGAATGACTACTTGGATTAACATGTTTTAACATCTAGCCACTGTGTTGATAAACTATTCATGTTCACAATAAGAAATGTGATTTCCTATGCCAGTCGTTTCTTGAATATTTTCTTAGGAAAGGTGTATTTTTGTAATTATTAGAGTTTGGAAATTGGTCCAAGTGGAAAATGTATTGAAAGCGTAGTAGATATTTGTAATATTTATCATCATGTTGTGTTGTTGAAGGAATGTTTCAATTCATGTGTTCACTCTGAACTTGAATTTAGTCTAATTGTTTGAGCATGAAGGAGGATCAAATCTTTGCAGTTAGAATGCTTTTATTTTTATTTTTATTTTTTATGTTTTATAGACACACACACACATATTAGTTGCAGAACTTGGGATGAGGGGGCTTATGAACCCAGAGGTGTGACAGGCCAAATGTTGGTCTCATGCCAAAATTCTTATCAGAACCACCACGACCAAGACTAGTACTAAGTCCTTCGTAAAAAACCATCGAGTTCAAGCCCTGAGTATATATATGCACAATTGCATCAAATGGGGATTGATACTCAATGGATAAGGGCTCTCTAAGCCGTAATAGGCCCTTTTATTCTCATATATCATATATGCCCAAGGATGGAAAATTAAGGCTTGGAGGAGTCAGGAGGTCTAAGCCCGGTAAGCCAAGTGAACATGCACAATGACCAAAAGAGGAATAGGAGTAATTTGAACAAACAAGAGTTTAACACTTGTATTTGCCCATGTGTCCTTGCACTTTATTCCCAGATATTTCAAGGGGAGCCTCAATGAGAAACTTCTGATATTTTATTCCTAGGGTGACTCAAGGTTGTGGGGGTTAGTTTTACACCCTAACACGAAGTGGTAAATGGAAACAAATTATTTTATGCAAGTTTCTCAATTTTGTAAGTACAGTGGGATCCTATCCATGTGGAAGGTGTGATTCTAGATGACATCACCCCGAATCCCCAAACCCCCAAGCTTGTGAGCATCACACATTGTATAATGCCCGGTGTACAACTCTGGAGGTGGAATTGAGCATGCAGTGAGATGATAGGAATTGGGCCATGTAGGTAGTGGGGGGCTATAAAATTCAACGTATGTTGGAAGGGTCGACCTATGATGAAATGATGAGAGTGGCAAGAGTTAATTTCAGGGTGAGTGTTCCCAAGGTGACTTGTTATGTGGGTCCACCTAAGGGGACGAGGGCCTTGCAGCATAAGTGAATTCACTTGCCGGACAAGAGATAGGTTGAGCTTATTGTAGAGTTGGAATCTCCAACGCATCCTGAAAGAGTGTCCCCTGAGGTTCAATGTGGAGCAATGTCGAGTCCAACCAAAATTTTACTCCCGGGGTGACGTGGTCTTCGAGGGGCTCGCACCCATTATGCTCCCCCTGTAGCATGCAAGTCGTGTGAGTTGGGTTAAGCTGTAACATGGCGAGTGTTACATGACTAGAGTGAATGAATTAAAAGCCATGGTAACATTTCCATGTGGCAAAGAGAGGTGCTAACTGGGATTGCCATACTGGGAGAACATGAGTGCCACGTGGTAGGTCAGTGAGGTGGCACTAATTAAATGCTTAATATTTGGATGGCCATATCATTCAATCCATGAGTCAGATTGAGAAAAATTTTATATCGATGGAATAATATCGATGAGACAAACACAATAATGATATTTATTTCCCATTTTTGAAGCAGTTGCAAGAGGCCAAAAAATTTAGACCCCACTTCCATGACATAACTATGGGCGTTGGGTCAACTTAGTAACCACCTCTTGCTAACCTTGTTGGGGCTGGGTTTAGTAAGGGGGTAATTTACAGTCGGGTTTGAATACCTCACAACCTTAATCATGGTGTAAGGGGCTAAGTACATGACAATATGTTTAACACATTTCATTATCTATATTTATTTGTGACATTGTGAGTTGACTTTTGTTCATCACATTACAATGTTAACTTTTGTACATTAAATTGTGACATTAATATTTGTTTGTCACATTGTGATGTCAATTTCTTTGAACATAGTTGAGCTTGACCATGGTTGAGCTTGTTTGAGCATGATTGGCTATGGTGAACAATGGTTGACTATGGATGAACATGGTTGATCATGGTTGCCAATGTTTAACTATAGACGAATATGGTTGACCATGTTCAATACGGCTGACCACATTAACCATGTATGACCATGGTTAACTATGGTTAACCATGAGTGACTATGGGTGAACATGGTTGACCATAGGTGACTATGGATAGCCATGATTGAACATAGTTGAGCTAGTTTACCATGGTTGAACGATTTTGAACTTGTCAGATCATTGTTGAACTAGTTTGACCATTGTAGAGATATTTTGACCATTGTTGAGCTTACTTGCCCATGGTTGTCAACATGTACCTATAGAGGTATATGATTGACCATGTTGACTATGGCTAATCATGTTGAATATTTTGTAATAAACTTAAGTTTTTTGCTTAAGATATTTTTATGAGATATATTTCTATTGAAGAATTTTCTCAAATGAATCAACTTTTTTATTTTTTATTTTTATTTTTTTAAAATATATGTGATAACTAAGATATAGAATTATGTTAAATTAATTTTATGAAATGAAATATTTTTTCCTTCAATGTTTGTTTACATATATAAGAAATTTTGTTAGAATAATTAAGATATTATAATTAATATAATGAGGATGATCACTTATATATATATATATATATATATATATATATATATATATATATATATATATATATATATATATAGGCGTAGTCTAACTTATAGACGGAATAACCTTTTTCATTGGAATCTGACAATACAATTTCAAGCAAGAATGTGAATTTTTGTTGTTCAAAATATATTTTTGAATGCATAAATGGATTCAACGCCCTAAAAAACCCGAGGGGTACTATAATTCTACAAATTAAGCAACTTAAACTCATTTTTTTTTTTAAATCTCTGTCAAATTTTGATCAAAATTAATGAGAAAAATGATTGTGTAAAAGGTCATTTCATCTATAAGTTAGACTATATGTGTGTGTGTGAAGAGAGAGACACCCTTAGCAAATATTTAATTGTAATACATTAAAAAAATGAAATAAAAAATAAATATTTATATTTGTATATGTATTTGATAAGATTTAAAGAAAGAAAAGAAATCAATTAAAATTGATTTTAAATTCAGATTTATGAAGTGTCCATAGGATCAAATTTCTTATGTGAATTTCTTAATACATGACATCATGTAACTGAATGATAATAAAATTCACACATTGAGAAACTTGATCCCTCCCTGTGCTGTGCTTGATGGATTTGATTTTAATATTGATCAAGGATAATAGGTTTCACTATGTAATTACATGTTTTAAATCTATCTATTTTCTAGTGCTTAAATAATAAAAGGATTTTTTTTTTTTTGTTTGTAATAAAATTATTTAAAATTAATTTATGAGTTCTTTGAGGATATTGTTGGTGAATATGAATAGATGCTTGATTGGAAAGCGTAGATTCAAAAACAATGAAGAAAAGGAAGTGTAAGCGTAGAGAAGAAATTACAAAAGACTTGAAAAACAATTCATAATAAGAACCTAGAGTTAAAAAAAATAAAAAATACTTCATTTGTTGATATAGTTAAGGCTTAGAATCAACCATGTGGCTAACAAAGGAAGTGTTTGTTCGAGTCAAGAGGCCATTGTCCAAATTAATCTTACTAGATTCATGAGCAGGAACTCATTTATATTTTCTCAAGGGAGTATGATGTAGGGGCATATGCCACCTATATGAAGCCTTGGACTAGTCAACATTCCTTTCTTTTTTGATTTTGGTGGGATGCTAAAATGAGTTAGTGCGATAATGGAGGTTTATGGCAAATCAACATAAAATCGCAAGGTGGAGTATAAATGTTCTATGTTTTGGTCCTTTTCACTAGATTATGGCAATAAAATTCTTGGTAAGATCAGAATGTTTTATTTCTTAAATTGCATTTTTGAATGCATAAATGGATTCAACACCTTGGAAAACCTCTAAAAGACTCAATTTGTTCAAATTAAACAACTCAAACCTATAATTCCAACATATTTCTAATCATATTTTGGGTGAAATTGATAAAAAAATTATACTTGAAAAAGAGTGAAAATATAACACATTTAAGTTGTGCCAAATATAAATTTAAACTATCCTAAACTATGCTTTCTTTTATTCAATTATGAAATTAAAATAAAAGAAAGAGGTGCTAACTATATAATTTTTATTTCACTTTGTGGTTTGAATGGCTACTACAAAATCTTCTTCCTCATCATTTATGCTGTCAAATCACACTCATATATGCTTTGCTCAAACATGGAACAAGCATAATACTAAAGAATGGACCCTCCTCTCCTCCTAGTGTCCCAGTATTTATCATATCTTGATACTTATTTATGGTTAGGGCTTTTGCATCCTCAACCCTCAATTAGTGATAAGATGTTGAACCATCTTAAATATTCTTGATAATACACATGTGGTTGACCACACACGAGTCATGATGCTGACATGATATCCATTTGTACAATTGTGGTGAACAAGATAGGAATTGTGTAGATCGCTTTCAAAGCACTAGGAGCTACACTTGTGAAATTTTCACCCCAAAAAGTGTAATTTGATGCTTGAAAACGACTACGGAGGGTTTTAGAACCCCAAAACTCCAAACTAGGACTTCTACAAAATGGGATCTCCAAGCTAATCCTCAATTTTAATTTCTAGTTAAAAAATGGCAGGATTATTAACGATATATAATGGTTCATTCCACATCAACAAACATCTACATTGCAATTTTGTTCTATATAATAAAATTGTCTGACTCTTTTCCCATTGAAAAAACTTGAGAAAATGTTTGCACATATAAATATTTAATTCCTTTTAACACATGGTAAATCTAGAGTTAAAATAAATTAATGTTCATTTATATTTATACATGGAAAACAAACATGTGTATATACAAGTTATTAATGTATGCATTCCTTTTAAAATGGGTCAATAGTTTATGTGACAAGTTCATATGGTAGTGTCATTCGTATGATGATAATATAAAAGGGATGCCATTTTTTTAGTCACCAACTTATTGCATAGTCTTTGGAACATATAAATTACATAAATTTGAAGATAAAATGAATTTATATTTATTTTGCTTGAGGGAGACTGAATTACATACATAAAATAATATTTTTCTTTTAAATATTTAAAAATATCAAATCGATTAACATAAATAACATTAATATTTATAATTATAAGGTGTTACATTTTGATATGTTTCTCGTGAAATGCATTTGTTGCATCATGGAAAGAAATAACATTATTATGGATTGCACAACAAGGTGTGGATGTCCACATGGGAAAGCCATTAAAATTAGTTGGAACACTTTTTGTATAGTTCAAACAATTCAAAGATTAAAAACATAGCAAATAGTGAAGACATATAGTAAAGATAGAGTTAAAATGTGACTCTAAATGTATGATAGGAAAACACAACCATGTATGTCAATCTGTAAGAAATCACATGCTGCAAGATTACAAAATTTACCCACCTAGACTTGTAGTTTGTATGAGAGGATTTCACTAAATTGTCTTGATAGCTTAGAGGGTGATAATAGTACGTTTGATTCACTCAAATTGATGGACAATACATGAGCATGTCAACTATGATATAAGGCCAAGATTCATGACTTAACCCTATTATACAATACAATGAATCCTCCTTCCTCTAAAACATTCTTTTAACGCCATGAATTTTTACATATTTCAACATCTATAATCATCAATGCTTGAACTATGTTGAATGACCATGGTCATTGAGAGCTATGACCCAAAGATAGCAGAAAAAGGTGGTTGTCAGGCTATTGGGCCCTGAGGTATCCATAGTTCATTAGAATACATCTTATTGCAGCCCCTTGATACCAAAAAAACCCCACATGTCTATCGGCTAATGTATTCAATTCTATCATTTTTCATTCATCATTAGTGAGCACGAGTGTTGGAAATTTGGGGCTTAGGGCCTTTGGACTTTGCCCCTAGTTAGATGACCGAGAAGGGGTCTATGACCAAAAGCTTATCTAGGAGGGGCTTAGCATGACAGGGTGGAAATTGAGATATAGGGGTATTTTGTGTCAAGAAGAGTCCTAAGCAAGACCTATTACAAACTATACTCGATATGTCCATCATTTGTTGGAGAAACCTCCATCTATTGTTTTTGCTATTGGATTAGGAGAAGGCGTTTGAAGTCGATTTTCTATGCATATAATTCGTCCAATTGGTCTATGACCCAAGAGTCCAAAGTGTTCATAGAAACAAATGGGATCCATTTCAATTGATGGTTGGTTGTCAATGTATCAGGTTGTTGGGTGTCAAGTATTAGGAGTACACCCATTACCTCCTCATTGTAATTCTCTCGATATCGATAGAACCTGACAAGCTCGTAAGATAACATAAGTGAAATTCTATTAATGGATGAACCACTACCATATTAGAGAGAAATATTGGAGAGGTGACATGACCAAGGATAGGAGTTGATGATGATGTGGCATACCGACATGGCTTGCACACATGCAACTAACATGTAATGATGACATAGCATGGAGGCAGGATTTGGTTATGTGGCATGCTAATGTGGTGATGACGTGACATGTATACATGGTAAGATGATGTGGAAAATGGATGTTGAGAGTTTGACTATCTATTATCAATATTTCAAGAAGTTTGAGCTTCCATTTTAAGTCCAGCCCTTGATAGTAAGAGAACCTAAAATTCCTATTAGTTAACATAGATTGGGTTCTATTAGTTGATAGTGGCATGTCGACATTCTGACACGTCGTGGGTGGGATATTGGACACAACATAAGAGAAGTTTGGAGACATCTTGGGGCCTAGGAGCTTGGTAACCCAATAGTAATAGAATATGATAAGTTTGTTGGGTGACAAAATTTGATGGAAATATCGAAGTTTGTTATTTGATGACCCAATATTGGGTTTGGCGAAAATGGAGTAAGGAATTTTACATAGGAAAATCTTGCTCAAGGGACAATAGCTGATATGCGAGTCAACGGGCTAAGCTGGCTGACATTGGACAATAAGATAGTGCCACATGGTGTAGAGGTGCTAATGTGGCCCCTAAAGGGTAAATATTTAAATGGGAAAAAACTTCTTGCAACTTGAATTCGAATTTGGACAAAATTTATATTGTTGGAAAGATCTTGACGAGTAGAAGATGACAATGGTCTTAGAAATAAGTTTGAGGTGGTTAAAAGAAGAGGAATTTTAATAACCTTGATTCCTTAAGTTAACTTAGGAGGTTAGGTCTAGATACCTCACAACCTTAATCAAGATGTAAGTGGGTGGATATGTGTGGGTATGTGACACTTTGTTTATCACATTGTATTGTCTATATTTATTCATGGTATTGTATGTCAACTTTTTTTTTTCATTACATTGTGACATTGATTATTGTTCATCACATTACAACATTTACTTTTGTACATTATGTAGTGACATCAATATTTTTTTGTCACATTGTGATGTTGATATTTTGAACATAATTGAGCTTGACCACTTGAGTTTGTTTGAACACAATTGGCTTTGGTCAATCGTTGTTGACTATGGATGAATGTGGTTGATCATGGTTGTTAATGTTTAACTATAAATGAATGTGGTTGACCACGTTTGGTATGGTTGACCATGTTAACCATGGATGACCATGGCTAACTATGGTCAACCATGGGTGACTATGGGTGAACATGGTTAACCATGGGTTACTATAGGTGACTATGGTTGAACACAATTGAACTAGTTTACCATGGTTGAACATTTTTGAGCTTATCAAACATTTGTTGAATTGGTTTAACCATGATTATCCATTATAGAGCTAGTTTGACCATCATTGGGCTTATTAAACTTTGGTTGTCAATGCGTATCTATAGATGTATATGGTTGACCATGTTAACTGTGGTTAATCATGTTGAAATATTCACAATGAACTTAAGTTTTTTTGTGTGAGAGATTTTTATGAAATATATTAGTTTTACGTACTTTTTTCAAATGAATCAACTTTTTGATATTTGTACTTTTATAAAATATATGTGATAACTAAGATATAAATTAATGTTAAAAGAATTTTATGAAATGAAATAAAATATTTTTCCTTGAATATTTTTTCACCTATATAAAAAATGTAAGAAATGTTGTTGTGATAATTAAAATGTCATAATTGAAATAATGATGATCACTTATACACACATAATTATCAAATATTTAATTGCATTACAATGAAAAATAAAAAATAAATATTTATATATAGATGTGACAACATTTAAATAAATGAAATGATTTTTCTTTTTTTAATACATAACGATTAAAAAAAAATACAGATTAACAAATTTTATCGTTTCGGAGAGATTTAATTTTAAGATGAATTGGTAAATTTTATCCTTATCCCTCTCTATGTTTGAGAGATTTAATTTTAAGATAAATTGAGGTTAATATTAGTCTTTAATTTATCATTTTCTATTGCTTAAAATCATAAAAAGAGTTTCTTTTAATGTAGTAAAAATATTTTAAATTAATTTATGAATACTACGAGGGTATTGTTGGTGAAGATGAATAGATGCTTGATTGCAAAGCATATATTTCAAAACAATAAAGAAAAGAAAGCGTATTAATGAATGAATGATATTTTAACGTCCACGAGACTAAAAACAGTCGATGGGACCACCAACTTCCTTGTTTTTTTCCTTTTGTAATTCAATTCTTTTCTTACTCAAATTGATGATGAGCTGACCCAACCTTCTAACGGTTCCATCGCTGAAAAGACAATGCCACAGAATTGATGCTAACATACTGCAGTAACTGTCCCTGATGTCTCTGAAAGCGTCACATTCCAAAATGAAATGTTTTTACGATTCCACTGCCCCAAAAGTGAAAAAAGTACATACCCTTTCTTCCCAAGCTTCTTTAGGTCTCTTCCACCGTCCTGTTTAACATCGAAGTTGATGTGAGTGAGTTCTTAATTGAGTAATAAGAACGTTTTCTCTCCACGAAATGCTAGCTCCAACATATTCTTTTTGTTGGAGATCACAAGTGGGGTTGAATTCTTGAACATAATACATCTTCTTTCTACCCAACTCTTTTCCCCATATACCCTTACGGAACTTCTCCAAGACAAAATTATTTAAATCCTTGCTATTTGTGGGACATGCATTCAGGTAAATATTCCATTTTTGCATCCATTTGTTGTTTTTTCTCATCCATGATTTATTTCTTTCACTCATACCTTCATTGAAGATAACTTTCGGCCATCTACCTCCTCCCATTTGCTCAATTCTTTTTAGATACCTTATAAGACGCACCATGGAAATTGCTTCGATGGGAGCTGCCCATGTTTCACTCAACATGATCTCATAGGGAATCAAACTTTTTATTTTGAACTTGCTCATGATCAAGCGTTTTTGAATTTTTTGAATTTGTTTCGATTTTGAAATGGATGCTGCTAGCCCACAATTCACAGCCATATAATATCACTGGACAAACTAGGAGTCCAAAAAGTACTTTGATCATGTTCCATTCCCATAACTTTGCCTCTCTACATCTATTTTGAAGTGCATATAATTCTTTCCACCCTCCTAAAATTATTTTCTTTCTGCAGTCCTCCCAATTAAGCTTGTTGTTGAAATCGATCTCAAGGTACTTGTATTCATTTAATTCTTAGATTAAAGAAAAAATCTCCTAAAATACATGAAAAAAGGTCACAATACGAACGTGTAGTTAGAAAAATAAGGAATATTTTGTTTGTTGGGATAGTAAAGGCTTAGAATCAACCATGTGGATAACAAAAGAAGCATTTGTTCAACTCAAGTGGCCATTATCCAATTTATTCTAAATAATTTCATGAGTGGGAACTGATTTTTATTTTCTCAAGGGAGTATGATGTAGGTGCAAATTCCATCTCTACGAGTCTTGGATAAGTTAATATTCCCTTCTTATTTAATTTGAGTGGGATATTAAAATGAGTTAGTGCAATGGTGGAGGTTTATGGAAAATCCAAAATAAATATAAGGGTGAGTATAAATGTTTTATGTTGTGGTTTTTTTTACTAGATTATTGTAATATAATTATTTGTGAGATTATAATTTTCTATTATTTAAATTTCATTTTTGAATGTATAAATGGAATTAACATTTTGGAAAGGTTTAGAAGATTCAAATGATTTAAAATCAACAACTCAAACCTATACTTCCAACATATTTTGGTAAAATTATTAGAAAATTATATTTGAAAAAAGTCAAAATTTAACACATTTAAATTACACTAAGTCTAAATTTAAACTATGTTAAACCATGCCTTCTTTCTTTTTTTCAATTATGAAATGAAAATAAAAGAAAGAGGCACTTACTATGGAGTTTACTTTCACATTGTGGCCTAAGTGTTTACTACAAATTCTTCTTCTTCATCATTTATGCTTTCAAATCCCACTTCTATATGCTTTGCTCAACTATGGAACAAACAAAATTTTGAAGAATGAACCTCCCTCTCCTCCTAGTGCCCAAGTATTTAACATATCCTGATGGTTTTTCAGGGTTAGGGATTTTGAATCCTCAACCCTCGATTAGTAATAAGTTTTGGACCTTCTATAATCTTCTTGATAATCCACACGTGGTTATCCCCACACATGAGTTATAGGGTTAATGTGATATCCACTTTGTACCATGATGGTGGACAAGGTAGCTCAACTTGCCGGAGGCATTACTTTTGCATATGAGCTCCAATGGAGGTGATTTTTAGATTGTGAAATTGTGTATAATAGTGTCAAGGCATAAAAAGTTATGTTTGTGAATATTTCACCTCAAAAAATGTTGTTTGAATCTTGAAATTGAACGAAATGTTTTGGAACCCAAATATCCAAATTAAGACTTCTCATTTTAATGAGCTCTCTAAATAATTCACTAAATTTTTCCCGCTTAAAATTATAAAAATAATTGGCAATATATAATGATTCATTCCATATCAACAAACATCTACCTTTACAATTTTGTTCTATATAATAAATTTGTTTATTTTTTTCAATGAAATTTTTAAAAAAAATATTTACATATCAAAATATTTAATTCTTTTAAAACAAAATGGATCTAAATTTAAAATAAATTTAATTTAATTTATATTCCTATAAATAAAAACATATAAATGTATGAGTGATTAATGTATGGGTTCCTTTGAATAAATTAATTTACAAGTTTATACGGTAGTGTCACTAGAATGGTTATAATGTAAAATGAATACCATTTTTTCACTTCGCCAACTTAGTGCATCATCTTTTTAGAAAATATAAATTACAAATATTTGAAATTAATATGTATTTATAACTATCTTAATTAACGGAGAAAGAATTGCCTAAATAAACTAATAATTTAATAATTTTTTAAAAGTTAAAAATAAGAAATAACATTAATATTTATAAGGTGTTACATTCTTATATGTTTCTTATGAAATACATTTGTTTAATCATGGAATGCAATAGCATTGTAATGGATTGCACGACAGGTTGTGGATGTCCACATGGGAAAGCCATTAACATTACTTTGAACACTTTTCGTATAATTTAAACATTTCAAAAACTCACACATAAGAAATAGCCATTAACATTACTTTGAACACTTTTCGTATAATTTAAACATTTCAAAAACTCAAACATAAGAAATAGTGCAAGCATATTTTCAACGGGATCGGGATGTAATATTGTACCACTTCAAGCTTATAAAATTTGACATGTTATTTCTTTCAAAGATGATTTTCAAGACTTCTTTCCAAAATGATGTCGTATGTGCCAAATTATTTTATTTATTTATTTTTTTTAACAAAGAAATATGAAGTCAAAATCTAATGAATGATTTTTTCTCCTTTAATGTCAAATGCACATTAGTCATATTAGCACTTTGGCACTCCCACTTTTTGTGTTTTCATATAATTTGAAGACTAGCCTATTATAAAATTTGCCTTCTTTATCTTGCAAAACACACTGATGATTCTAAATTATCTATAATGCCACGTAGAAAGAGGCCTTCAAACACAATCAATTTTTTTAGTGAATTAACTATTTACAAGTATAGTATTAAAATGCAATTATAAACATATGACAAGAGAGAACATAGTCGTGTATGTTAATTTGTAAAAGCACACAATGGAGGATAACAAAAGTTTCCCACCTAATTTTATGGTTTATATGGGAGGATTTCACTAAATTGTCTCATTAGGTTAAACAAGTTTATATGGGAGGATTTCACTAAATTGTTTCATTAGCTTAAACAATGATAATAATACATTTGATTCAATCATATTGATGGAAAGTACACGAGCATATTAGTTGTGATGTAAGGTAAAGATTCATAACTTAGCCATACTATATAATACAATGAATACACTTCCTCTAAAACCTTCTCTAAGAGCCATGGATTTTTACAAATTTAAGCACCCATAATATTAATGCTTGAGATTTGTTGAATGACCATGGTCATTAGTAGATGTGACCTAGATCTAGCAGATGAAGACGATGTAAGGCCATCGGGTTGCCCATAATGGACAATCAATATATCAGGCTTGGGGGTATCAAGAGTTCATTCAACTACATCATGCCTTCAATACCGATAAAACCCTACATGTCTGTCAAGTGATAGATTCAATTTTGTCTCTTGCCATCCTTCATTAGTTGACTGAGGAGGCAACATTAAGCATGGGTGTTGAAAATTTGGATTTTAGGGTCTTTGGCCCTAGTCCTTAGTCATATGATTAACAAGGGGGTTGTAACCAAAAGCTTACCCATGAGGGGTTATCCTAGGACGATGTATCTTAGGATGTTGGGGTATTGGGTATTGGGTGTTGGGAAGAGTCACGAACAAGCATGGTTATGTTGTCTCTGTGACAAACAACCTCTAAAATTCGACCTACACTTGAATTTTGGAGCCTACTGTGGATCTTGCGATCGTTCGTTCCATAGTCTAGTTATGGTCAATCGATGCTTTGTTAAGTATTCTAGTCTTCTTCTCAGTTTCTAAGTGTCAAAGGTACCTGCTCACACATGCTCAGTCTGCAACGAGTTCATGGGTGCAATATTTTATGCAAGCTTGAACATGCATACCACAAGTCCATCAAGATAGTGCCTATGTAATGTTCGACCCATGTTGATAGTTAATGCACACTCTCATTGAAAGTCTCTCACTTTTTGTCATGATTTTTCTTCTGTTTTGGTGATATTTTCCAACTATCGCTTGTGCGCACCTTTGCTTTTGCAAGTGTCACTTTCATGTTTACAACTGTCACTTTTTCTTGTTTCCACTTTAATAAGTGTCTTTTTCATGCCACCTTTGCTCATGCATGTGTCACTTTCAATGTCCTTCGCATTTTGCAAGTGTCATTTACACTTTCCTGTTACTGTCACAAGTGTCGTCTTTAGCATGGAAAGCACCGCACATCACACATATGTAGTTTTGGTTTGTTTCAGGGGGAAACCTTGGTTATAATGAGTCATTATTATCATATAAACATGTATCACACTCATTCCTAAAGTTTCAAGCACTGTCGCACAAGTGTCGTCACCATCGTCACAAAGTGTACCTTTAGTGTTGCACTTGGGGAAATTTGTCGCAATGTCATCACATTGAGGGAAGTATGTTGTTCATGTGTTTTGAGTGGTCAATGTTGTGTCATAACCTATTATAAGTGTGTGATCATACTCAAGTATTTTCATTTTTCACTTTGACCTTATTGATCCCACACTTAGAAAAATCTAGAAAAGTTCCCGCTTGAGCAACTTGACCTCACTCAACCTTCCTGAATTACACATTGCACAGTATCAGACCTCAACCTTAAACCTTTCCTCTTGGCACTATGAAATGCGTAGCCCATGCCTTCCAAATCTATGTACTATGTTGTCTCAGTGTTTATCCTCAACCCTTGAAGCTCCAAAACTGCGCATTACGCAATCTCAATGCTCGACCTCAACCCTTGAGCTTTAGAACTGTGAAAACCCTGCCTCTAGTCATCCTATTATGAGCATTTCAGAGTGTCAAGTAGTAAGCCTTAGCCTTGATCTCATAAACTACACAACTACGTAAGCCCTAGGCCTCTGTCCCTCCAGAACTGCGCAGTGGGAAACCTCAAGTGTTAAGCCTTCAACCTGACCCCTTGAGCCCCTCAGTTGCGCAGTTGTCTTGCCCTAGCTTACCTGAACTGCGCACTACGAAGTATAAAGGCTTAGTCTTGGCCCCTGACCTCCTGAGTTACACAATTGCACAATCCATAAGCTTGTTTCCCAGTCTATCACCCAGTTCTAGTTCACTCAATGGTTGTCATGAAGCATGTTAGACTAGGGGTTTTATCAGAATAATGTCGTATTGTCATGAGTGGATTTCAGTTGCAGGTATTATATCATGTTATGACAGGACGACGATGAAGGAGATGAAGAAGGAGACCATGATAGAAGGCACCTTTATAGTTGCAAATAAAAGTTGATCAATCAAGAAATACAAAGGGACACCAGATAGTGACAAAAACTGTAGATCAAGATCACATTTAAGACTCCCTACCTTCAATACTTATGGAGGAGGAAGAAGAAGAACATGTTCAATCTTTCAAGAAGACATAAAGATAACAACAACAAGAGTGGCTTGACATTGCCATATCACCATGCAATCCATGTCATCAGTGTCATGTCATGAGTCATCATTTGCCACATCATTTATGGATCATGTAATTTCAATATGTGATAAATGTAATGCAAAGTGGAAATCCAAGGTTCATCCATAAAATGTGAAAAGTCATGAAGGAGTCAAAGAGTCATAGAGAAGTAAAAAAGTCACAAGGGTAGTCCAAGAGTCACAAGGGAGGTGAATGGTCACCCCATTTGTTATATATACACCCTAATAACTCATGCAAATGAATTTTTCACCTTAGCTCCTCCTACCATGCATTAGAGAGGAAAATAGTTCTTTTGGAGGAGCAAGTGGTTTCTCTAACACTCCACTATTGGGGCTAGTGGTGTTCACTGTCTTGATATATCTTGGAAATATTGCTTAATTTCGAAGCTTTTTGAGCCAAGACATTTTAATGCGTACTTCTAAAATATTGTAAGAATGTTCTTTGAATGCTTGCAATGTATGCTGTTTTCATTTGTATTAAGAAAATTGAACTATTTCGGTGGCTTTGGTACTTATCTTGTTGAAGGTGTGTTGTATGTGTTTTAACAATCATTGTCTTTATGTGAACTATTACTCTAATTGTCTAATGATTCATTCATATGTATGTGCTTGTGTGCCTTTACTATATTAGTACTATTACTTTTCTTTTAAAGGCTCACTTTTTCTCTCCCCTTTTGGAAGAATAACCTTGATGTCTTCTGCAATTGAACATTACATAAGGAACACTCACTTGCTAACAAGAAATTACATGAGCATTACTTTGTTATGTTGAAAATTGTAACCAAGATATATCTCTAAGAATATATGGCAGTTGACCCTTATTTCTAGAAGGGATCCCACACCAAATGGTGTGAAGTATAATTGGTATTTTTCATTTGGGAGACCCCCTTGCATGTTGCCGGTATCCAACACTGTCAACATTCTGATGCTAGAAGGAAGGCCAGATAACAAGTTGTGCCCACTGATTTTGTTTTGAACCTCTTATATTAAATATCTCTTCTCCAAATCATAATAAAAAAATGTTTCTCTAACCTATCCACTGGTAAACATTTCATCTCTATGGAACAACTTGATGACTTGTCTCAATTTAAGTATGATATTGAGGGTGATACACCCATTACCGAGCATGCATCTATTTTTCTTAAGTTTTGTGAATGCTATGAATTTGACTGTGAATATATGGCTTGCATTATTTTCTATCTCACACTTGAAGGTCAAGTTAACCGATGGTGTCATACCCTACCACTCTCTTCCATTCATTATTTTGAACACCTCATCAAGGAGATTCATTTAACATTTAACAGGTATGATTACAAGGATGTTCTTAAAATAATTAATCAACTAATAATTAATCCTAATGAATCAATTAAGGATTTCTCTAATCGATTCCTTCATCTTTGTTATGAATTTCCCAAAGAAGATACGGATTGGGATTTCTTTAAACAAAATTTTGAGCGTTTGGTTCATATCACCATACACAATGAATCTAAACCTTCTGATATTTTTGCTCTCCAAAATCTTGTAAATCATGAGACACCTCTAATTTTAGAGGAGGAACCTACTATTCCTTTTGTTCCTTGTCTTCCTCATTTTCCAGTTCCGATCGGGGTGATGCTAAAGTTGGGAAATCCACAAAACATACCATTGATTCATCTTTGCAACCTTTATCCACCTCTCATGATTAAGATCCAATAGAGGAAACCTTGGAATGGTTCATGGAGCCTAGGGTGAAGGTTAATCCTTCCATTACTCAATATTAAATTAACATTCTTAACCTCAATATTGAATTTTTTTCCACTGAAAGAATTACTTCTTTAAGGGACATTTGTCATCCTAAAATATCTACATGCCATGACTCTTCGTAACTTGATGTTTTTTATCAATCTTCTGCACCAACTAGCTCTTCACACTCTCTTGATTTTCAAGTTGCGGGTTCAAATTGTAATCAAGTACAAGATGGTCATGTTACACAGGTAGAGGAGCAGAAAGGTGAAGAGACTTTTGACCTCTCTTCCCTCTTTCAAAACCCTCTATGTCAAGACGTTGTTCCCTCATTCTTGGATGGTTTTCAGTTTGTTAATATTGGTAGCGAATCAAATGGAATAAAATTTATTAATCAATCTATAATCTTTGGAAACGATCATTTTGATGATGATGACTTTGTTGATGTATACGATGATGAATTCCGAAGTGCATTAGCTAATATTTCGGTTCCTCGAGAATATTTTGATTTAAAATATTTAGATCTAAAATCTTATTTGGTGAAAGAATACATTCGTATGGAAACTTCATCTCCACTTCACTATCCCTTGTGTTCTATCGTTTTCACTCCATCCTCTTCAAGTTCTTCATATGATGATTTAACTTCTCAATTGACACAAGGTAGTGAGGTTATCCATGATGACAAATAAAACAAGAAAATAATTGAGTATTCTTTCCATCCCTCATCATCTCCTATTTTTCATGAGGAAAAATATTCAAATCAACTTTCTCATGAAATTTCTATGATTCATACATTTCTAGATGTGTGATCAGAAGAATATTTCAACTTGAGTAATCTCATTGTTGAATTTGTAAAATCCGATCAAATCAGTGACAAAGATGGTTGCCATTTGGTTAGTAGTGGTATCATGTAAATAAGTGGAAGTTGCTATCCTCACACCATGCATGATCTAATTAAATCTTCAAAATGAAATTTTACAATCCTCTAAAGTTCCAAAACTTAGGAAATTGAGGCACTTCAACTTTCATTAATGGTTATGTCACGATATCGCAACTCTTGTAAGATCCCTAAACTAAGTTAGATCTTTTTTTTCTTGCAATTTTTTTTTCTTTGGATGGTTTCACTCAATGTAAATACCTTCTTGAAAGATGTTTAGTATTTTGATATAGTAATTCAAAATTTCAAGATTCAATTTCTGATTGGATTCAAGACTCTATTTCAGATTATTCATCTTGATGCAAGCCTCTTGTACTTAACTTGGGTTAGGAATGTGTATCTCTCATAGAAGCTTGAAACTATGAAGTTGATCATTTCAAGGATTATCTTTGGTCGAAGGAATCATGTCTATCAAATGCATTTCATAATATTAATCTCCTACTTTTTCTTATGAATGTTATATCGCGAATATTTTTCTTCACTGTACCTGAAATCCTCTTGAGTGTTAGTGAATGCATTAGTTATTTGGTGAATCAAATTCTTCTTCACTCGATATATCCTGATTGGTTTCATGTGTTTGCTATATTGGCATTCATTTTTACTTCTTTTGACAATTACGATGCTAGTGCACTATGTAACCACTTACAAGGAAATGGTTTGTTATATTTTTCATGTGAGGAAGATGATTCTTTTGTTCAGGGAATTTTTAAATATGTTCAAACTGATCTATCTTTTTTGTCTTAAAACCGAGAATCTTATGCCACAAATTTTCCATCTTATCATAATATTAACTGTCATTCATTTTATCATTTTCCCACCAGTATACCCAATGACAATTGTTTCACATTTATTAATCTTTATGTTTTATCTCACTATTCCGATACTTGTCAAGCAACTGAGGCACTTCATCCTTCGCTGATGGTTAGGTCAGGCCCTCATTATCTTGTCAAGCCTTATGAATATGATCATTTTCATTTTCCCTTACAATATTCTCATCCTAATCCCACACTTTTAATTGAAAATTCATCATTTATAAGAATTCAGGGTTCTCAAGAGGACGGTTTAGAATTTCACTATCCAAACGTTGAATGGTTGGAGAAATCTTACCTAGCAAGATCCGTTGCAAGTAACAAGTTTCTATTTTTTTCTTGTGCTTGCTAAGGAGGACAGTACAATTGAAGCTACATTTACAAGAAGCTTTCAAGGTTTGTTTAATTATGGTTTTGATCGAAAAGGTAAGAATGTGAGTTGGCTAGAAGTAGTGGCTATGACATATCTTTGTTCTTACAGGAAATACCTTCGATTCATTGTTCTAATTATTCAAGCTCTTATTTTTTCTATCACACATTGTTTTATATCTCTTTTCATTCCTTGTATATTTGTGTATGTAGGTCACGAGTAGTTACAATGGCTACATTGGAAATTTTATTACACTTGAACCTGAACTTCTAGATGGTTAGGTGAGGAGTAGGCCGAGATACATATTAGTCTCCTTTTGCACACTCATCCTACACTCTCTCTGTGTAGTTTTTCTTGTATTTTGGCATCCTGTTTTCGGTTTAGTATCCATTTTATTTGTGTTTTGGTTTTTTTTCGTTGTTGTGTCTTGCCTCTTATTTTTTGTTTTGTTTAATAATATTTCACATGAAGGATGTTCCCTTCAACTTGAAAGACAATCTGGAAAAATATAAAAGGGTCTTATGACATTGCAAAATTTGGCTAACCTTTAGTCCTTCTTATTTGTCTTGGTTTCATACCTTTTGGTCGATTATGTTTTGATGGAAAATACAATCCTTGCATAAGGACAGATTTGTGTGAAGCCATGATACCAGTATCTATTTTAGGAGCATCATTTCTATTCTCAGTTCTTTATTTTTACGCGTTTTCCATGCTGATCCAATCAAGTAGAGAAGGACAAGAGGAAAAATATAAATGAGAAAAATCATATCATAGGTTTTATATATGATTATATGAATGAAAAACCTCTTCTTATCCCAATAATTCGAGAGCCATATTCCACCCCATGAAATAAATAAGTGTCGAAGCACAATCCTATAAAATAAATAAATAAAAGGTGAAAGAAGAGAAATAATTCCTGCACAGGGAGATGAAGCAAATAACTTCGTTGGGGTATTTCCCAAGATCATTGGCAGGGAAGAAATTCTTGGTTTCCTGAAGTGACTCTGCCAAGGTACTGTCCAGGTCTGCTAGCAGCGGAGCAACACCATAGATGAAAACTCATACTCCGAATATCTTAAACTCACAAATTACATTACCCTTCTCCTGAATCGAAACCTTATGATATGGTTGGTATTATGAATGTGTGAAACTAAGAAATAGATTAAGGGAAATATAACTATAACTGGGTTAATTTGGGAAGCTAGAGTAATCTGTATGATGAATTAATACTTCCTAAAAAAATAGGCCATGCACAAAATATTACACCAAGGAATAGAAGCTGGAGTTCTACCAGTGTGTCGCCAAGTGTTGTTGTTGCGACAAACACCCTCCGAAATTTGGCCCACACATGAATTTTGGAGCCTACTTTGAATCATGAGACCATTTTTTCCATAGTCACTTTATGGTCGATCGATGTTTTGTTAAGTATTCTAGTCTTCTTATCAATTTCTAAGTGTCAAAGGCACTTGCTCACACATGCTCAGTCCACAATGAGTTAATGGGCACACTCTTTTATGAAATATTGAACATGCATAACACAAGTACATTAAGATATTTCTTGTGAAATTTTCAACCCATGTCGACAGTAAGTGTGCACTCATCGATAATCTCTCACTTTTAGTCATGATTGTTCTTTTGTTTCGGTGAGTTTTTCCAACTGTCGCTCATGCACACCTTCGCTTTTGCAAGTGTTGCTTTCATGTTTACGACTATAATTTTTTATTTTTTCCACTTTGATAAGTGTCATTTTAATTCTACCTTCATTCTGGCATGTGTCACTTTCAATTTCATTCACATTTTTCAATTTTCATTTGCACTTTCCTCTTACTGTTGCAAGTGTCATTTTTTAGCATGGCAAGTGTCGCACATCGCACATATGTAGTTATGGTTTGTTTAAAGGGGTAACCTTAGTTATAATGAGTCATTATTATCATGTAGAGATGTATTTCACTCATTTCCATAGTTTTAAGCACTTTTGCATAAGTGTCGTCATTGTCGTTGTAAAGTGTACCTTTAGTGTTGCACTTGGGGAAAGTTGTTGCAATGTCATCGCATTGAAGGAAGTATGTTTTTCATGTTTTCCAAGAGATCAATTTTGTGTCATCAGTTGTTCTAATCATGTTATCATGCTCAATTATTGTCATTTTTCACCTTGACATTATTGACTCCACACTTAGCCATATCTTGAAAAGTTCCTACATGAGCAACTTGACCTCACTTAACCTTCCTTAACTAATCATTGGTCAGTATAAATCCCCAAGCTCAAACATTGCCTCTTAGCACTACATAATGCACAATCCATACCTTCCAAAACTTCGCACTATGCAGTGTCAGTGACCAACCTCAACCCTTAAAGCTCAAAAAATTCACACTGGGTAGCCTCAGTGCTCAGCCTCAACCCTTGAGCTCCAAAACTACACAACCCCTGCATCCAGTCATCCTCTTCTGTGCACAATGTAGTATCAAGAAGTAAGCCTCATCCTTGACCTCTTAAAATACACAACTTCTCAAGCCCTAGGCCTTTTTCCCTCGAGAACTGCACAGTGGGAAACCTAAAGCCTCAAGCATTCAACCTAACCCCTTGAGCCCCTCAACTGCACGATTGTCTTGCCTTAGCCTACCTGAACTGCACACTGCGCAGTATCAAGGCTTATTCTTGGCCTCTTACCTTCTTAGTTGTGAAATTGTGCTATCCCTGAGCATGTTTCCTAGTCTATCAATTGATTCCAGCTCAGTGAGTGGTTGTAATGAAGCATGTTAGACTAGGGGTTTTACTGGATTGATTTCATCTTGTCACGAGTGGATTTCAGTTGCAAGTATTATATCATGTTATGACAGAATGATGATGAAGGAGATAGAGAAGGAGACCCCGATAGAAGGCACCTTTATACCTGCAAAGACAAGTTGATCAATCAAGAAAGAAAAAGGGACACCAAATTGCTATGACAACTGGAGATCAAGATCACATTGAAGACTCCATACCTTCAAGCCTTACGGAGGAGGAAGAAAAATAACATGTTCCATCTTTCAAAAAGACACAAAGATAGTAGAAACGAGAGTGGCTTCACATTTCCATATCATCATACAATACATGCCATCAGTCATAATTTTCCACATCATTTCTAGATTATGTAAGTTCAATATGTGAGAAATGTATTGCAAAGTGGAAGTCCAAGATCATCCATAGAATGTGAAAAGCCATGAAGGAGTAAATAGTCACAGAGAAGTCAAAGAGCCATGAGGGTAGTCCATGAGTCACAAGGGAGTTTAATGGTCACCCCATTTGTTATATATACACCCTCATAGATCATGAAAAGGAAATTTTCACATTGGATCCTCCTACCAGGCATTAGAAAGGAAAATAGTTCTTTGGAGGAGAAATTGGTTGCTCTAACGCTCCACTATTAGAGCTAGTGGTGTTCATTGTCTTGATGTATCTCGAAACTTTTGCTTAATTTCTAAGCTCGTTGAGCCAACACACTTTCATGCATACATTGTAAATATTTTAAGAATATTCTTTGAATTTTTGCAGTGTATGTTGTTTTCATTTGTACTAAGGAAATTGAACTATTTCGGCAACTTTGATACTTATCTTCTTAAAGGTGTGTTGTATGTGTTTTAACAATAATTGCCTCTATGTGAACTATTTCCCTAGTTTTCCAACGATTCATTAATATGTATTTGCTTTTGCATCTTTACTATATTAGTACTATTACTTTTCTTTTAAAGTCTCACTTTTTCTCTCCCCTTTCGATAGAAGAAACTTGATAAATTCTGCAATTAAACATTCCACAAGGCATACTCACTTGATAATCCAAAAGTACATGTGCATTACTATCTTGTGTTGAACATTGTAGCTAAGGCATATCTCAGAATATATGGCAGCTGACCTTATTTCCGGAAGGGCTCCCACACCAAACAGTGCGGAGTCTAATTGGTACTTTTCATCGGGGAGACCCCCTTTCATCTTGGCAGTATCCAACACCGTCAACATTCTAGCACTAGAAGGAGGGCCACATGACAAGTTGTGTGCGTTGAGTATTTTTTGAACCTATTACATTAAATGTCTCTTCCCAAAATCATAATCGCATAATTTTTCTCTAACCTATCCCCTGGTAAAATTTTCATCTCCGCAGAATAACTTGATGACTTGTCTCAATTTAAGTTTGATAGTGAGGGTGATTAACCCATTACCTAACATGCATATATTTTTATTAAGTTCTGTGAACACTATGAAATTGACTATGAATATTTGGATTGTATTCTTTTTTCCCTCACACTTGAAGGTCGAGTTAATCGATGGTTTCATACCCTACCACCTGCTTCCATTCATTCTTTTTAACACCTCATCAAGGAGCTTAATTTAGCATTTGATAGATATGATTACCAATATTTTATTAAAATAATTAATCGACTAAGAATGAAGCCTAATGAATCAATTTAGGATTTCTCTCATCGATTCCTTCACCTTTGTTATGAATTTTCTGAAGAAGACATAGATTGAGATTTATTTAAACAAAAGTTTGAGTGTTTGGTTCATATCTCCTTGCACGGTGAATGTAAACCTCCTCATGTTTTTTCTCTTCTAAATATTGTAAATCACAAGACATCTCTAATTTCAAAGGAGGATCCTATTATTACTTTTTTTCCTTGTCCTCCTCCTTTTCCTGTTCTGATCGAGGTTCCCCTATGCATTAATCCTCAAGTTGGGAAATACGCAAATCAAATTATCGATCCATCACTGAAACCTTTATCCACCTCTCATGATTAAGATCCAATGGAGGAAACCTTGGAATGGTTCATGGATCCTAGGGTGAAGTCTAATACTTTAATTCCTCAAGATGACATCAGCACTCTTAACCTCAATCTTGAATTTGTTTCCATTGAAAGTATTAATTCTTCAAGAACATCTGTCATCCTCTATCATCTACATGCCTTGACTCTTCGTACCATGATCTGCTTGATAAATCTTATCCAACATCTAACTCTTCACAATCTCTTGATTTTCAAGTCTTGGGTTCAAATTGTGATCAAGGACAAGATGGTCATGTTACATAGGTAGAGGAGTAGAAAGGTGAAGAGACTTTTGACCTCTCTTCCTTCTTTCAAAAATCTCTATGTCAAGATCTTGTTCCCTCATTCTTGGATGATTTTCAGTCTGCTAATCACGGTAGTGAATCAAATGAAATCAATTTTCTTAATAAATCTATAGCCTTGGGAAACTATTATTCTGTTGATGATGACTCTTATTATGTATGCGATGATGAATTCCCAAGTGCACTAGCTAATCTTTAAGTTCCTCAAGAATATTTTGATTTGAAATATTTAGATCTAGAATATTATTTGGTCAGATAAAATGTTCTCATGGAAACTTCCTCTCCACCTCACTATCTCTCATGTTCTATCATTTTCACTCCATGCTCTTCAATTTATTCATATGATGAGTTCAATTATCAATTGAAACAAGGTAATGAGGTTATCCATGATGAAAAATAAAGCAATCAAATAATTGAGTATTCTTTCCATCTCTCATCATCTCCTATTTTTCATGAGGACAACTCTTCAAATCATCTTGCTCATGAAATTTTTCTGATTCATACATTTCTAGATGTTCGATGAGAAGAATCTTTTGACTTGAGTAATCTGGTTATTGAAGTTGTAAAATCTGATCAAACCAGTGACATAGATGGATGCCATCTGGTTAGCAGTGGTCTCATTGAAATCAATGGAAGTAGTTATCCTCACACCATGCATGATTTGATTTAATATTCAAAATGCGATTTTACAATCCTTGAAAGTTCTGGGACATGTGAGGAAGTCAAGGCACTTCAAATTCTATTGATGGTTATGTGAGTAGCTCACGACTCTGGTAACATCCATGAACTAAATCAGATCTATTTTTTCTCGCAAAATTATTTTCTTTGCATGGTTTCACTAGATGTAAATTCCCTCTTGAAAGATGTTTGTTTTTTCGGATATAGCCATTCAAACTTTCAAGATTTAGGTTCTATTCGGATTCATGATTATATTTTAGATGATTCATCTCCATGGAAAACTCTTGTACTTAACTCAGGTTTGGAATGTGTATCTCATATAGAAGCTTGGAACTGTGAAGTTGATCATTTCAAATATTATCTTTGGCCGAAGGAATCATGTATATTAGATGCATTTTATAATAATAAGCTTATGGTTTTCCTTGTGAATGTTATATTACAAATATTTTTCTTCATCGCACTTGAAATCTCCTTGAGTGCTAATGAATCCATGAGTTATTTGGTGAATCAAATTCTTCTTCACTCATTGTATCCTGATTGGTTTCATGTGTTTGCTATACTGGCATTCCTTTTCACTTCTTTCGACGATTATGATGTTAGTGCAATATGTAACCAATTACAAGGAAATGGTTTGTTATATTTATCATGCAAGGAAGATGATTCAGTTTTTAAAGGAATTTGTAAAGTTTTTCAAACTGATCTATATTTGTTGTCTTCTAACCAAGAATATTATGCCACAAATGGTTCATTTGATCATAATATTATTTTACTATTGAAGAGATTTCTGGATTATCCACAATGTTAAATAACTTTCATCAATGTTTCAAATCCCAATGGGGATCCATCTTCAGGAAAATATTAATTTTCATTAATTTTATCATTTTCCAACCAATATAACTGATGGAAGTTGTTTCACATTGATTAATATTTATGGTTTATCTCACTATTTTGATACTTTTTAAGTAGCCGAGGCACTAGACCCTTCGTTGATGGTTATGTCAGACTCTCACTATATTTTCAAGCCTTATAAATATGATCATAATCATTTTCCCTTACAAGATTCTCATCCCGATCTCACGCTTTTAATTGAAAATTCATGTTTTCAAATATTTCATGGTTCTCAAGAGGACGGTTTCCAATTTCACGATCCAATCGCTAAGTGGTCAGAGAAACATTACCTGGCAAGATCCATCGAAAAAAAAAGTTTATATCTTTCTCATGCTTGCTAAGGAGGAAAGTAAATATGAAGCTACACTCACAAGAAGCTTACAAGGATTGTTTAATTATGGTTTTCATCGACAATGTAAGAATGCGAGTTCGTTAGAAGTAGTGGCTATGGCATATATTTTTGCTGACAAGAAATGCCATCGATTAGTTTTGCTAAATATTCAAGCTCTTATTTTTTTATATCACATTACTTTATATATATTTTAATTTCTTGTATCTTTGTGTATGCAAGTTGGGAGCAGTTACAATGGATACATTAGAAATTTAATTACAGTTTACCCTGATCTTGTAGCTAGTTAGGTTAGGAGTAGGCTTAGTTTCATATTAGTCTCACTTTGCACACTCATCCTGCACTCACTCTTTGAATTTTTTCTTGTATTTTCGTATCCTATTTTTTATTTTAAATCCATTTTCTTTGTCTTTTGGTATTGTTTCCTTCTTGTGTCTTGTATATTCTTTTATATTTTGTTTAATAATACTTTACATGAAGGATGTTCCATTTGGATCTAAATACAATGTGGCAGAATAGAAAAGGGTCTTGTGACACTGCAACATTTTGCTAACCTTTAGTCCTTCTTCTTTGTCTTGGTTTCATACCTTTTGGTTGATGATGATTTGATGGAAAATATTATCCTTGCATATGAGAGATTAGTGTGAAGCCATGGTACTGTTGTAGCTGCTACAACCCCCTCCAAAATTTTGGCCTATACCAAAATTTCGGAGGCTTCCTTGGTCTTGTTCATTGTTGTTGCAAACTTAAAAATTTATTTGATTGGTTTTCTCACAATTTTGTGATCCCTTTTGCAAGATTGGAAAAGTTTTGTATTTTGGCATGTTGGTTGTCGTATCATATATATGAGCTTTTTATGATGGTTCTAAGAATCAACCTTTGTGAAAATGAGTTTTTCTAACCTTGTAAGTACTTGTCGCACTCATTTCCAATTTTTTTAGCATTGTCGCACAAGTGTCGTCACTGTCGTCGTAAAGTTTATATTTGGTGTCCCACTTGTCATAACTGGTCATAACATTGTCACACGAAGGAAAATAATTTTTTTTGTATGTCATGGATGATATATGTTGTTTTAATAATCAAAATATGCTAAGTGTGTGATCACAGTCAAAGTTCATCACTGATCATTGATCTCATCGGTCCCGCACTTAGTCTTTTTTTGGAAAACTTCCCGACCAAGAAAATTAGTTTCTCCCTGCCTCCCCTGAGGTGTGAACTATGTAGTCTCAGTCCTCTATTTGTGACCTTTCTTCTTGTAACTACACAGTATTGGCCTCCCAAAAATTCCTCATTGTGAAGTTTTTGCAGTGAAGACTCGACCTTGACCTTCAGAATTGTGCGGTTATGGCATCCATCCCTGCATGAAATGTGAAATTAGAAACTTAAAGACATGAGATCATACCCTAAGCCTTATAACTACGCACTGCGTAGTCACCCAGACCTCCCTGAACTCTTGAACCACGTAGTAATATTTCCCAGATCTTATCCCTACAACTTGTCCCCATTGAATCTGAAAACTGTGTAGTCATGTTCCCCAACCTAGCTTGAACTGTGCATTGCGCAGTATCAAGGCTTAAGGATGACCCTTTATTTCTTACACTGCGTAAATTTGCAGTAAATGAGACTCCTTGTCCAACCTCTCACTTGTTTCTGGCTTATTTCATGAATCAAAATGCACCATCTTAGGCTAGGTGTTTTCATATTGATGTCGTCTCGTCATGAGTGAATTGTAGGAACAAGTACTTTGTCGTGTCATGAAGAGATGATGAAGGAAGAGAAGGAGGAGGGAAGCATGCTAGAATACACTATTGTAGTTTAAATCATAGGATATTGATCAAAGAAAGTGAAAGTACATCGGTTTGTGATCACCATCCAAGACATGAGATCATTGGAGGACTCCTTGTCACCAAGGCATGCAGAGAAAAAGGAAAGCTCTTTCATGAAGACACTTAACTTTCAGTAGAAATAGTGGCTTGACATTGCCATGTCATCAAGCAGTCCATGTCAACAGTGTCATGTCACGTCATGTGATAAGTAGTCAGATGCCACATCACTACTGTACATCATTTATATTGTATTCAAAATATTGTAAAGAGGAAGCCCAAAGGACACACATGAATGTAAAGTGTCAGGTGAAGTCAGAGAATTATGAGGGTAATCAAAGAGTCACCCTTGTTTATATATACTCCCTTATTGTATGAGGAAAGAAAATTTTCACCTTGGTTCCACTAGCAAAGAATTAGAGAGATAAACTAGTTCTTTTGTGGAGCAAGGAGTGGCTCCAACGCTCCATTATTGGAGCTAGTGATGTTCATTATACATATGTGCCTTGGAAATTTTACTTAATAACAAAAGCCTTCAAGGCCAACACATTCTTCATGCATGAATCATGAATATTTTTAAGACTATTCTGTGGATGTTTGTATTTCATGTTTGTTGTCACACGTACTAAGATAGTTGAACTATTTCAGTTATTTTAGTGCTTATCTTGTTGATAATGTGTTGTAATGGTTGTAATTTTTGTCCCATCCTTGTGTACTATTCCATAGGATATTAGGCATATCCTTATCAAATTGTTGTGTGCAATGACTGTCGCATCCCTTGTGGAGTATTCCACAGGATATTAGGCAGATCCTTTTATGAGAAATTCTGGAAACTTGTGTATTATGATTGAAGAGCCCTTCAATCATAATACACAGGTTTCCATAATTTCTCAACAAAATTATGTATATTACTGTGGAAACATTCACGCCTTCTCAAATTGTTGTGTGAAATGACCGTCACATCCCTTTTGGACTATTCCGCTGGATGTTAGAAGAAATATTTCGGTTCATGTGTGTCTCTTCCTGGGTGGTACTATTACCTCTCTCTTAGAGACTCACTTATCCTTCCCCCTGTAGTAGAATAACCTTGACACACATATGATAGAACACTCATCATGCACACCCCCCTTGCTTTTTGAAGGCGCATGTGCACCCCTCTCTCTAACTAATAGTTAGATTAAAGGAAAATCCATATGAATACATGGAAATTAGGACAATATTCCAGTTGGGGCTCCTACTCCAAATGATGTGAGGTCTAATTGGGACTTCACATCAGGGAGATCCCTTGGTTAATGGATTTCCAACACCATCAATAATGGCGCTAGAAGGAGGGCCATATGACAAGCTAATCATGTTGAATCTGGTTTGAACCTCTTATCTAAAATGGCTCATACACAAATCTTACTCCCTGGGTGTTTCTCCAATTTTCCCCTTTATCAATTTTCAATCCCCGATGAGCCTCTCAATAACTTGTGTCAGTTAAAGTTTGATGGTGAGGATGCAACATCCATAATCGAGAACATTTCTAATTTTCTTAAAATTTCTGAATCTTACGAAATCAATGATGAATAATTTTCTTGTGTACTTTTCTTCCTCACCCTTAAAGGTTGTGCTAATAGATGGTGCCATACCTTTCCACCTTCTTCCATCCATTCCCTTTATCGTTTCGTCAGGGAGCTCCATCAAGCCTTCGACAAGTATAATTACTGATATGTTTGTAAAATAATAAATCTCTTAAGAATGAAGCCTCATGAATCAGTTGAGGAATTTTCTAATCGATTCCTTCACCTTTGTTGTGAAATTTTTGAAGAAGACATGAATCATGATTTCTTGAAACAAGAGTTTGAATGCTTGGTTCTTATCTCTTTACACGGTGATCCCGAACCCCCTAATTTTCATACTTCCCCAACTCTTGTTAATTGTGAGGCACCTCTAATTTAAAAGGAGGAACCTGCTATTCTTTTTGTTCATTTTCCTCCTCCTTTTCCAGTCTCGATGAGGGTGCCTCCTTGCAATGATAATGATGTTGGGAGATCTGCTAATCAAACTCCCAATCCATCTTATCATTCTTCTTTCGCTTGTCATGACTCAGATTCAAGGGAGGAAATCCCAGAATGGCTCATGAATCCCATGGTGAATACTAACTCCTCCACTCAGCAATATGATGTTGTTATTCCTAACTTTAATCTCAAATATGATTCATATTTATGTTATCCTCTATCATCTACATGCCATGACTCACTGTACCATGACCCTCTTGAGAAATCTGTTCCACCAGCTCGTCTTTCGTACTCTCCTGATTTTCAAGTTGTTGGTCCAAATTGCAATCAGATACAAGGTAGTCACATTACACAGGTAGAGGAGCAGGAAGGTGAAGTCATTTCCAATATTTCTTCTCTTTTTGAAAATCCTCCATGTCAAAACAATGCACTCTCGTTCTTTGATGATTTTCAATCTATGAATCTCAATAGTGAATCAAGTGCAATCAGTTCTTTCAATCAATCTGCATTCTTGGGCAAAAACCATTTTGATGAAGATGATTTTGTTGATGTATGCAATGATGAATTCCCAAGAGAATCAGATGGTATCTCGCTTTCTCATGAAGATTTTAAATATTTAGATCCGGAATCTATTTCATTCAAATAAAATTCTATATTTGAAACTTCCTCTTCATCCCCCTATCCCTTATTCTCTCTTGTTTTCGATACACCTGCATGTGATGAATATGTTCCATGCTCTCCAACTTCTTGATTGCATGAGTTTACTTCTCGATTGACATAAGGTAGTGAGAGTTTCCATGATGAAAGAGAAAATAATCAGATCATTGAGTGTCCTTTCCATCCCTCATCATATCTTGATTTTCATCAAGACAACTCTTCAAATCAGCTTGCTCATGAAATTTCTCCAATTCACACATCTTTAGATCTGCGATCATATGATTCCTTCGACATGAGTAATCTAGTTGTTGAATTTTGAAAATCTGGTAAAATCAATGACAAAGGTGGCTTCCAACCAGTGAATAGTGGTCTTATTGAAAATAATGGTTGCAATCATCCTCAAACCATGCACAATCTGGTACAATCTTCAATATGTGATTTTATAACCTTGGAAAGTTTCGCGACCTGTAAGGGAGTTGAGGCACTTCAAATTCCGTTGATGGTTATGTTAGGATCTGGTGACTTTGGTAAGCCCCCCGAAATAAACCAGAATTGGTTTCTCTCGCACACTCCTTCTCTTTGCATGGTCTCACTCGATGGAAATTTCTTCTTGAATTTTTTTTGGTATCTCGGGTGTGATGTTTCAAATTTTCAAGATTTCACTTCTTGCCAGATTCAAGAGTATTTTTCAGTTCATTCATCTTCATGTGAATATATAGCATTAAACTCAAGTTTGGAATGTGTATCTCTCATAGAATAATCAAATTGCAAAGTTTATTATCCTAGAGATTAACTTTGGCCAAAGGAGTCATACCTGTCACACTCTTTTGAAAACAATCAACTCCTCATCCTTCTTGCAAATATTCTGATGTTAATAATTTTCTTCACCACACCTGAAATTCTCTTGAGCGTTAGTGAATGCATGGATTATTTGATGAATCAAATTCTTCTTCACTTGTTTTACCTTGAATGGTTTCATGTGCTTGTTATACTAGCATTCTTGTTCACTTATCTCTATGGTTACGATGCTAGTGCAATGTGCAAACAATCAAAATAAAATGGTTTGTTACACTCATCACGTGAGGATGACGATTCTACTATGCATAACATTTATGAAATTGTTCCAGTTGACTTACCTTTGTTAATTTCAAGCTGGGGATTTGATGCTTTAATAAGATAATTTGATAATTATTTTGTCTTTGATGACTATCATTCCTCTTATCATTTTCTCACTAGTACGTCTAATGGAAGTTGTTTTACATCCTTTGATATTCATCGTTCAACATCTTATTATTTGGATTTTGTCGAGCAGTTGAAGCACGTCAGCCTTCGTTGGTGGTTATGTCAGGTCCTCACTGTATCGACATCATTGTTGAATATGATCATATACATTTTCCTCCACAACATTCTCATTATAATCCCATGCCTCTAATTGAAAGTACTTAGTTCAAAAAATTCATGGTTTTCAAGAGGATCACATGAATTTTATGTTCCAATCACTGTATGGTTGGAGCAATATTACCTGGAAATCTCCATTGCAATAAAAAACGTTTCAGGTTTTCCTCGTGCTTTCTAAGTAGGATGAAAAAGAAGAAGGCGCATTCGCAATAAGTCTTCAAGGTTTGTTTGATGTTGGTTTTCGTTGAAGAGGTAAGAATGTGAATTGGATGAAAGTAGTTGTGACATATCTTTCTACCCACATGCAAGACCTTCATTTTTTTGTGCAATTTATTCAGGCTCTCATATGTTTTCTCACACACTACTTTATATATGTTTTAATAGATCGTATATTTGTAATTTTAGGTCGAGAACGATTACGGTGGATACATTGGAAAATTTATTATATGTCACCCTGACCGATTAACTGTTATGTTAGGAGTAGGATTATATGCATCCTAGTTTTCCTCACCTTGTACTCATCCCGTGTTGTTCTCCTTAGTCTCTTTTTTCTTTTCTTAATTTTCTCTTGTATTAGGCTTTGGTTTAGCATCTTTTCTTGTCTTATCATTTTGTTTCCTTGTTGTGTGTTGTCTTTCCTTTTGTTTTTATTTTTTTATTTTTTCTTCGTTGTTGTTTTTCTCCTTTTGTTCTCATCATGTGAATAAGTGTTGTTCTTGGACTTGTTTTGGCTTCTTAGTATGTGTGTGGTTGAACTCAAAAGGAGTCTTATGACACTTGAAAATTTGTTTAGCCTTTGGTCCATATTCCTTGTGTCGGTTATGTATTTTGGCCGATGAAGTTCCGATGGAAAATACGATCCGTCCGTAAGGAGAGTTTTGGGCAAACCATGAACTCGTGTCTATCCGAGAAACCTTGTGCCTATATTCGGTTTTGATGTTTCAATGTTTTCATGGTTATCCAAATAGTAGAAAACGAGAAAGGGAAAATACAAAAAAGCAAAACTAAATTAGAGGTACTTAATACTTCTCTGAAGGAACAACCTCTCTTGCTCTCAATAAGTTGGGATCCCTCTTCCGCCCAAATAAATAAGTGCCAATGCATAATACTCTTTCAAAAAATATAAAAAATAAAGGAGAAATAAGAGAAAGGATTATGACGTAGAGAGGTGAAGCAAGCAACTTCGTTGGGGTACTGTTCAGGCTCGCTAGTAGCAAAGCAATGTTTTTGTTCCTGAAGTGAATCCGTCGGGGTATTTTACAGGCTTGCTAGTAGCGGAGCAACACCAGAGATGAAAACTATACTATGAAAATCTTAAAATCGCAAGCTTCATTAACATTCCCTGTTTGAAACATTGTGATAAAGTTGAATATTTGTTGTGTTGAACCGAAATGGCATAATGGGGACTTAGTCCATTCATGGGGTAAGTGGGGAAACCAAAGTGATCTTCACAATGAATCAATATTACCCTAAGGACCAAGGCCCTGCGCAAAAGAAGTTAGCCGAGGCAGAGAAGCTTGAATTCTACCATTGTATCGCCAAGTGTTGTAGAAACTACGACCCCCTCCAAATTTTTTCCTATACCAAACTTTGAGAGCCTTCCTTGGTGTTTCTCATTGCTGTCACAAACGTTAAAGTTTATTTTATTGGTTTTCTCACAATGTTGTGATCCCTTTCGTAAGATAGGAAAAGTGTCATATTTTGGGATGTTGGTTGTCGTTTCATAGGTATGCGCTTGTTCTGATGGTTCCAAGAGGTCCCCTTTATGAAAATGGGTTGTTCTAACCTTCTAATTACCCGTCAGACTCATCTCCAAAGTTTTTAGCATTGTCGCACAAGTGTCGTCACTGTCGTCGTAAAGTATATATTTGGTGTCACACTTGTCATAACCGGTCGTAAAACTATGACACAAAGGAAAATGATTTTTTTGTATGTCATGGATGATATATGTTATTTGAGTCATCAAAATATGCTATGTGTGTGATCACAGTCAAATTTCATCATTGATCATTGATCTCACTGGTCCCGCACTTAGTCATTTTTTGGAGAAATTCCCGATCAAGCAACTTAACTTCTCCTTGCCTCTCGTGACCTACACACTGTGCAGTTTCAATCCTCTAGCTATGAACTTGATTCTTGGTACTGCATATTGCATAGTATTTTATTCCAAATACTGCCTCATTGCACGGTTTTTGCAGCCAAGAATCGACCTTGACCTCCGAAATTGCGCAGTTATGGCCTCCAACCTAGCTTGAACTACACATTTCGCAACTTCAAGACACAAGCCCATCCCCTGAGCCTTAGAACTGCGCACTGCATAGTCACCCAAGAATTCTTGACCTCCTAAAATGCACCATAGTAATATTTCCCAACTCTTATCCCTGCAACTTGTCCCCTGCAACCTATCCCCACTGACTCTTAAGAGTTCTTAGTCATGTTGCCCAACTAATCCTAAAATGCACACTGCATAGTTTCAAGGCTCAAGGTTGCCCCTTTCATACCTACACTATGCAACTGTGTAGTCATTGAGCCTCCTTTTCCAGCCTCTCACTTGTTCCAAGCTCAGTTCATGGATCGTAATGCACCATCTTAGGCTACGATTTTCGGATTGATGTTGTATCGTCATGAGTGAATTGTAGGAACATGTACTTTGTTGTGTCATGATGAGATGATTAAGGAAGAGAAGGAGGAGGAAAACATGCTAAAATAAAACCTTGCAGTTGAACTTGCTGGATGATTGATCAAAGAAAGCGAAAGTACATCGGTTTGCAACCACCATCCAAGACATGTGATCATTGGAGACTCCTCGTCACCAAGGCGCGTGGAGGAAATATTTTTCATGAAGACACTTAAATTTCAACAAAAAAATGGCTTGACATTTCCATGTCATAAATTAGTCCATGTCAAGAGTGTCATGTCATGTCATGTCATAAGTGGTCACATGCCACATCACTACTGTACATCATGTATATTGTATTCAAAATATTGTAAAGTGGAAGTCCAAAGGACACACAAGAATGTAAAGAGTCATGTAAGTCGAAAAGTCATGGGAAGTCAAACAATCATGAGGTTAGTGAAAGATTCACCCTTGGTTATATATACTCCCTCATTGTATGAGCAAAGGACCTTTTCACCTTGGCTCCACCAACAAAGCATTAGAGAGATAAACCAGTTATTTTTTTGATCAAGGAGTGGATCTAGCACTCCACTATTGGAGCTAGTGATGTTCATTGTACATATGTGTCTTATAACTTTTACTCAATAACAAAAGCCTTCAAGGCCAACACATTCTTCATGCATGACTTATGAATATTTGTAAGACTATTCTGTGGATGTTTGTATTTCATGTTTGTTTTCACATGTACTAAGATAGTTGTTGAGGAGGTAAATCCCCTCTGCGGACAGAGGCGATCCCTACTAGCCCAGCAGGGGTCTAGCAAAAATCATCAAATGCTACAATGCAAGTTCCTAATTACGAATAAATAAGCCAACGATGGAGGCCTACCTGGAGTCCAGTGCTATGATTCGTAGAAGAGACGACGTTCCCGTTCCTCAGCCTCGGTAGATCACGATCCCCACGATCTCCGTGAATGGACACCTGCACATGCAAAGAACAACACGAATACAAGCATAAAATCCAGAATGCGCAACTATATATGAGTCAGAAAGGATATAACTCGTTATTAACATAAGTGAAAAACAGAGTGGAACCATAACCGGTAGTCATTCATTAATAAACAATCGAAAGAGAGTACAACCAATGTTCTGACGCCGCATTCTCCTTCAGAAGGGTCCCCAGTCGTTCACGTCTCACAAAGCTCGCCAGGGAAAGGGAAAAACCTCTCTAGAGTCGCTCGACGATAGTCTCCTTACTTGAGTTGGCCTTAAGGGAAGAAAGAGGGCTCTTACAACACAAAGGCTCTTGGGAATTTGGAGATTCAAAGCTTAGGCACTTCAAGACTAGCTTGCAATGGCAATAGGCAAGCTTTTATAGATGGGGAAGGAGGGAGTTGGGATCCCTATTATTGTGGGATTGGCCCTATCATCAAGGAAGGTTCCATGAAAGGTGGCAAACCACTTCCCTTCCATGGAACTCCCATAGCCAAACCTCCCAACTCAAGATAGGCAATGGTTTCTGAGTTTTTTGAAACACAACTTCCGCCATCTTTATTTAAAAAACACTCCTTAAATTGGCTGGCGCGACTGCTGCTCTGGGACAGAGCGCCAGTTGGCGCGGCCTCTTTGTAGGATTTTCCCCATTGGCGCGAGTGATGAACTGTCTGCCCGCACCAATGCAAAAGGAGATGTTTTCATGGTTTTTTGCAAGGAGATGTCTTTAGGGAAATTGAAGCTCATGTTTAGAGGAATGCATTGATGATGATTTCAAGGCATGACAATGTTCACAGGTCACAAAATGGGTCCTCCATTGTGCGGGACGGGGAATGGTAGGGACGGTGACAAATTACTGTGTAACAGATGCCCCCTAAAGTATGAGGCCAGAGAGAGAGAGGGGTGAAATGCTTTACGAGAACATGTTCAACTGAAGCCCTGCCGTCAGAAAACCTGCGTAGAAAAATACAACTGATATCTCAAGTACATGATGTATATGCGGTATGGGCGCAGCCATCCGAAATAGAGTACACTATAATCCGGATCCAGGGTATGGGCGCAGCCATCCGAAACATAGTACACTATAATCCGGATCCAGGGTATGGGCGCAGCCATCCAGCGAGGATCAAATAAATAGACTCAGGTATGGTCGCAGCCATCCAATCAGTGAGTCATGTACATAATGATAATAATCCACAATCGCAGCCTGGATTACAACAGACACAATCCAGGGTCTTGCGCTCCATCTCGACCCAACAAAGTACAAGTTCAAGCATGCGAATATGTGAGCTGAAGTCGAACATGCAAGAACATCGCCTGATTACCAGCCAATGATGAGAGTTGTTAACAGACGCGAGAGGAACCACCAATAATGACAATGGCCCTCAAGGTACTATAGGTACAATCTACGGCGTGTGAATCAATGAGCTGGTGTTGAACACCCGTAGAATCACTCGATCGGAGGCCAATGATGAAAACCCCACGTCGAATGCGACGAACCTGCCATTGAGGCATGCATGCTCCAAGGTACCATAAAGGAGTCTCTAGATCAACTTCCTGGATAATGAGCTGAAGTCAACAGGAAGTGACCTTGATCGACGGTGGGCCATAATGTTTCCCACATCATCGACACGAGACAGAGGAACATGATGTTTTTGTTGTGAATCAGGATCGTATGAGAATAAGAGGAAGGTTCATATTCGCAGAGGCCAACTTCTCTTGAACATATAAACGGCATGACAGTGGACTTGGCAGTATTTGACATCAACGGATCAGAGGTCATGGTGACGAGGCAATGAGCAGAGGAGAGGTCAAAAAGGATTATCCAAACCCACGGAGGCAAAGTGAAGAAACGAGATGAGATGTCCCCAACCCGACACGAATGCAGACAAGTGCCATGTTCAAGAGTGACATACTGCCGACGACAACGATGATGGTTCCATTTTTCCCCCACCATTTCTGGCGAGTACCCCAATTATTTTTGATAACAAGCTTGAAGGGGATAGCATATGTTTGTAATATAAGTCCGCCCTTCGGGCGAATCCATCCTAGTGCATTTAACGAGTCCTAGGAAGGAGGAACTCGGAGAACGTCATTTCGACTGGATCCGATGTCATCAGGGTTTAACGAGTCTGACAAAGGGAGAACTCGGCGTCTTTTCATGTTTAGAGAGTTTGAAAAGATAGCAGAAAAGTAAACTCCATAGGTCCCTTTTCGTAAATAGTTCCTCAGATCCGAAAAGGTAGAAAACAATATCCGAGAAAACCTCCTAGTCGCGATAGGCTAGGGTATTCCTTTTTCGTAATCAATCCATCCCAGCCCGAAAAGGGGTAAACGTATACTGGGTAGATGTCGATTCGTGTCCATTTTAACGAGATCGAAACGACAAGGGCCTCGACAATCTTTTCATGTTTAGAGAGTCAGAAAAGAGCTGAAAGATGACTCCAAAGTGACTTTTTCGTGTATTTACCGAGCCCGAAAAAGTATAAAATACAACTCGTTTCCATCGTTAAAGTCGCAAAAACCTGCTGCTGCACATACCAAGCAAGCGTAAAACCCATTTTCGACATAACATATTAAAATATTTAATAAAAATAACTTTTAAAACTCATCTTATGTCAAAAAAGTTATAAATATGCCAAAATGGTAAAAACAAAATTACATTTACTATTTACCTTGGTAAAAAGCAGCAGTGGTCCATTTTGGAGTGCAAACTTCTGACGGCGATTGCGACAGATCCAGTTGACCATTTAGATTCTCGTCTGCTACAGGTAAGAGGTGCTTCCCTGTACTTCATTTCAATCCATTTTTTAATAATTTTCCCTTATGTATCAGGCCTCTGTGGCCACTTTTTGAATTTTTAGGGCTGCGCTCATTGGCGCGGGTATCGGGCACAGACCCGCGCCAATGGGCTTTTTTATGCAAAGGGCTCGCGCCACGTGGCGCGACTGTTCACAAAACAGCTGCGCCAGTGGCCGAACCTAAAATTCTGCCTAAAAATCCTAGATATTAATCATTTTAAATGAAATTTGAAGCCTACCAGAGATCTAATCAAGGGTTAATGACCATGTGGATGTAGGAAATCAAGCAAAATGGTGATTGAGTGGAAAGAAAGAGAGCATGGAGAAGAGGATGAAAAGGCCATAGAAAGTGAGGCTTGCATGAATGCTCTCAGAAACTGTGGGCTAAAGAAGTTCTTCCTTACACCCTGTCTACGAGCTCAGCCCGAGCTCCTCCAGTATCTGATCAGTATTTGGGACGAACATGAACAAGTGTTCAAGTTGCAAGAACAGGTATTGGAACTGGAGGTCTCCGATGTGTATTTCATAACCGAATTGTCCCGCAGAGGCCTGGTACCCATCCTGACTGGGAGCAGACCATCTGGCGAGAAGATGGAAGAAGTGATGGCACGAGTGTGCCAAGGAGCACAAATGGGATCAGGGAGCAAAAAGGTGGATATCCACACTATCCCCGATCTGGCATTGAGAGTTGTCCTACATACCATCACGCGGGCTGCAGGATCGTAGGCACTGCACGAGGCCACAAAGGCCCAACTCCTGCTGGCCTCAGAATGCATGAGTCCGTTATTTTTTGACTGGGCAACAACAGTAACAATAAACATGAAAAGACAGCTCACAAAATGCAAGCAAGCTAAACTGAAACAGTTTGGCTATGGTTCCATCCTAGTATCGTTCATTCTGGAATGCTTACCAATCTTCCAGGGCCAAGGGGCCATAGTAGCGGATCCGATACCACGAGAGCCAAGAATGGCTCGCTGGGCAACACTAATGCCTAGAGTTGGAGGCGGCCAACAGATGTCCTGGAGGGCGGAGTTTTTTAGGTGGTTACGGCGCCAGTTGATTGTAGTGGAGGACTGGCCATATGCAAGAACTGACTTCACCGGAGACCCAGATCTCCCATTTCTAGAAGGAGATGACTGGGATGAGGAGTTGGGTAAGACCTCATGTTTTTTGATTTTTTATGTTTTATGTTTTTTTTTTGTTAATACACATTCGTCCTAACACATTTTATACATGTATGCAGATGTGGGCCCTTAGAGACCAGCTGGGACGTCTCCAATCTCGCGGAGGACTCATCTCGCTCCTAATCCTCAGGGAGAGGGCGCAGGAGGAGAGGAGTTGATCCAGAATCTCGAGGGCATTGCTCAAGGGATCTCGGACTATGCTCGGCTGGCGGATGTACCGATGGCGTACCAGCGTCATACGGTGGGAGTTCCAAGTCGGATCCACCGAATCCTAAGACGCTTAGTGCGTGCAGTTACATGCTATCATGAGCACCATGCGGATTAGCTTTTAGGGATTATACCACACCTATTTTTTGAGAGACATATCGTCTCCGGATGTACTTAAGACGACTATGTATATTTTGACTTTATGTGACACACTCTATGTAAACATTTTCGATATATATATATATATATATGCATATCTATTTCTGGATGGATCTTTCTTTACATGTGATGATGATTTACAAATTGCGCAAATGTCTGTCTAATACCAAATTTGCTACTGCATCTGTTAATGTATTCAAATTCATGGGTATATGATGATATGTAATGTAGTCAAAATTCTTTCCAGTAATCGAATACGCAGATACAGACGTAAAATGGACGGGTTTCTTACCGAATAGTGTTCGTTCAGCTGTAACACTACAAGTTGCGAATCTAGATACACGAGCAATTCAGGGATACCAAGGTTTACTGCCTCGGTTAATAATTCTAACACAGCACTATATTCCGCGATGTTGTTCGTATTACGTCCTAGACATACTCCTTGCAGGTTGACCAACTCACCAGCAGGATCATAGATTACCCAGGCTGCTGAAGACAGATTCCTGGTACTGCGGGAGGCACCATCCGCGAAACCAACAAATGGATGAATAGACATCTGCACAACCAGGAAGACCCGATCAGCAGAAAGATGTTTACAAGGCACACCACACCATACATGCACACAAATGAAAAACACACACCTATGTCCACACACCACACCAAGAAATCACTTCAGGCATAGTACTTTTTGAGGTACAACCCATTTCTAGGCTGTGCCAGCGGAACTCCTTCATAATCTATAAGCTCGTAGGCCCCATTTTTCAAAACGCGTTTTACTATATAGGGCCCATGCCACATAGGCTGGAACCTACCGGCTCCAAGCTTGTCATGTGCTTGATCGTACAGGAGGACGAGGTCTCCTTCGATAAAGGAACGAGGAGAAACATATTGATCAAAATGAGTTTTGACTCTCTTATTTTGTGCTTCGATAACCAAAGCAGCTAGAGGACGGGTTTCATCTAACCGTTCCAGGTACAGAAGACGTTCTTCCTCAGCAGAAGTATTAGGTAGAAGTTCCACAGCTAATTTCAACGAAGGAATCTCACATTCAGCTGGAAGAGTTGCTTCCAGACCATACACCAATTGAAATGGTGTGAACCTAGTTGCACTCTTTGCAGATGTTCGGTATGCCCAGAGAGCTGAGAACAGTTGGAGATGCCAATTGGATTTGTGAATACCAACTGTTCGCTGAAGCATAGTGACCAAAACCTTGTTTACTGCTTCAACCTGACCATTCGCCTGAGAGTAATATGGTGTTGAGCTGTCGTGACGCAAGCCCAACTTTGAAGTCAGCTCCGCCATCATATAATCTCGGAAATGAGTACCGTGATCAGTGACGATGGCTTGAGGAACCCCGAACCGTGCAATAACGTGGTTGAATATAAATTGAGCAGCCGTTTTCCCGTCAGCAGCTAGTGTAGGCATCGCCTCGGCCCACTTGGTGAAGTAGTCGATGGCGACAATTATATACGCATGCCCCTCGGCCGAGTGAGGGTTACACGTCATAAAATCCATGCCCCATTTCGCAAAAGGGCCGACGGTAATAACGTGATGCAAGGGTAAAGGCGGCGCGCACATCTTGCGCTGAAATATTTGGCACGCATGACATTTACGGACTGCAGTGATACAGTCTTTGAATATGGAAGGCCAGAAATAACCTACTCGCAGAATCTTCTGGGCAGTAGCATACCCGGACATATGTCCACCACAGGCGCCACTGTGGCAGTCATTTAGGACCTTTTCAGCCTCTTCCAAGGTTAGGCATCGCCGAAGCACCGAATCTACTCCAATGCGGTATAAGGTATCTCCTACTATACGGTAGGGCTGGGACTAGTGCCGAATCCGACGGCGGGCAGCTTTATCCAACTCAGACCGAAACGTCGAGGTCTGAAGATACACTATTATGTCACCGTACCAAGGGTCACGAGTACTGATGAGGAAAAGCGTTTCGTCCGGTATATGGTCTTCAGAGTGTGAGGGAGCAGAGTCTGTAGGGAGAGAGCATATCAGATCCGCGAAGACCAGTGATTTAGTTGACTTAGCGGTAGTGAACTCTAAGTCAAACTCCTGCAGGATCACAATCCATTTGGAGTACTTGCCCCCCAATAATTGTCTAGAGAGAATATACGTCATAGGGTTGCAGTTTGAAACCACTGTTATCGTACGCAAAAGGATGTAATGGAGAAAGCGCTGTACAACGTGTACTGCTGCTAATGCCAACTTCTCGACATGAGCATAATGCGTTTCTGGGTCGAGAAGGTTCCGTGATAGATAATAAACAACATGTTCATCACCATCATCGTCATCCTGCACCAAGACCATGGCTATGGTGCTAAATGCGGCGGTAAGATATAAAGTGAAGTCGCGGTGGTAGTCAGGAGGACGAAGCAACGGAGCATTGACAAGCAATGTCTTCAGCTTCTCAAAGGATTGCTGAGCGATTTCGTCCCAATGGAAGGGAACGTTCTGCTTTAATAAACGAGTGAATCCTTTGGCCACCTCGGCATAATTCGGGATAAAGCGCCGAAGAAAGTTCACTTTCCCTTGCAGACTCTGTAATTGATATAGGGAGGAGGGTGATGGGAGATTTATGATGGCCTTGACCTTTAAAGGGTCAAGGCGAATTCCATCCTTTGAGACTATGAATCCTAAAAGACAGCTAGAATCAACGCAGAAGATGCATTTATGAGGATTAAGCCTAATATTGTAGCGCCTGCAACGAAGAAAAATCTGGCGGAGATGCTCAGGATGGTCCTCTTGCTTAGCCGAATGGGCTGGCAAGTCGTCCAGATAAGGCTGAACGATATGAAAAATGTCATGAAAAGCGTAGGACATCGCACGCTGAAAAGTGGCTCCAGTGTTCTTCAAGCTGAACGGGAGCTTCTTATACGCAAAAGTACCCCACGGATAGATGAATGTGGTCTTGTGTTGATCCTCAGGTGCAATATTGATTTGATTATATCTTGAGAAACCGTCCATCAAGGAATAGATCTCACTTCCGGCACATTCGTCGATAATCTGATCTATGAACGGAGTGGGATAATTATCCTTTGGACAAGCGCGATTGATGTCGCGATAATCAACACAGACTCTAATCGTACCTTGCTTTTTATCGACAGGGACAATGTTAGACACCCATTCTGTGAGGGGGATAGGATAAATAAAACCCGCGTTCAGAAGTTTTTCAACTTCTGCCTTAATGGCGGCGGCTTTCCGAGGATGCATGGGGCGTAAGCATTGGCGCACGGGCTTCACACCTAGATAGGTTGGAATCTCATGCACTACGATACTGGGATCAATCCCTGACATTTCCTCGTAGGACCATGCGAAAACATCTCTGAATTCCTTAAAAATCTCAATATAGACTTGAATCTCATCGGGAGAACAAGTCACACCCACATGAATATTCTCAACGATCCTCGGTTTAACGGAGATGTTGATTGGGATGGTTTGAGTAATGTTACTTAGGTTACCCTCCGAAAAAACCTCGTGCGTCAAAATGGGCGTTTGAAGAGGAGGGGTAGGAACCTGAGTAGCATAACGCTCTAGACAGTCAGTCATTGCCCCCAAGCTAGGCATAAAAGAGGAGCGATGATGTCCATCGCCCCAAGGCAGCTCCTCAAGAGACATAGTTTCAATGATGGCCTCATCGGAAGGAAAAGTCTCTTTGAGAGGATCGGGCGAATCGGCCTGACCAAGCCAGGGGGATTGAGAGTAGACGTCAAGAGCCATGCTCAAAGGAGCATGCTGAGGAGGTGGAGGATTAGATGCGGCAACAATTTCACAGTAGCTAATCTCTGCTGGAGTCAAGGGCATTGATTCTCCAAACTCAAACACCTGCTTAGGCGTAGGAATAAGCCAGGGGTCATCGGACCTGGACATCATGTTGACTTGAGCGGTGTGTGGTAGCGGTGCGGGAAAAATACCCATGAGGACCGGGTCTTTGAAGAGACCAGGTCCCACACTGTCCGGGGGATTCAGAATCTGATCCACGTATGGCACGTTGTTCTCATAGGTAGAGGTGAAAAATGACAACTGATCCACCGTGACAATTTTGCCCTCGTGAGGTAACTTAAGAAATCGAAAGACGGTGGACGGCACGCAGAGCATGGCATGAGTTCGGCTGCGGCCAAGAAGTATATTGTAGTTGAGTTTAGCGTCAACCACTTCCACTTCCACGTTGACAGTTTTCCCCTGTAATGTGATCGCTAGACTCTCGAGAACACCCACGGGTTTGGATTCCCGACCATCAAATGCCTCAAGGGCATTGGGAGATGACGAAAGGGCTGGAGAGCCGATGGACTTCCAACAAGCGGAGGACATAACACAGGTAGATGCACCTTCATCCACGATGGCCCTATGAATGTTCAGACCGTTAATCCCGACTTGAATAATAAGAGTGATTTGATGTGGAAGCCAGGGAGTGAAATTCTCAAAATCGAAGGTGAGAAGACTCGAGTCGGCGGGATCAATGCCCCCGATGGCAGACAGTAAAGCCTTCCGTTGCGAAGGACAACTTTGAAGAACTTCTAGCGCAGACATGGCAGACGGCGCCTGTGCCAAATCCTCAACGATGCTGTAATGTTGAGCGGCACGAGCATTTGGATTATAAGAAGATCTTCAAAGGACACCTTTAGAAGGTGGTTTCACAACGGGTTCAGGAGTAGGCTTCTCAATTTCCAACGAACCGGAGGCAGGTAGGGGAGGCGGTCCATCCGCAACTGCCTTCCTAGGTGCCTGCCGCGATTCGTTGTAATCCTTCGACTGCGTAGCGACAGAGATAGGTGCAACACTCTTCATCATGAAAACCTGAGACCCAAATGGTGCAGATGGTGACGACTGTTCAACCATCTGGGTCTGCTGAGATGGGAATGGCTCTTTTAGAACAGCTGGAGTCCCTTTAGGGCCCTTGAGAAGTTGACTAACCTCGGATCGTCGTGGACAATCCTTAGTATAATGGTCCCCTTCACAAATGAGGCAAGGGTACTTCGGTTTACACTGAGAGCCATCCTCAGTACGAGATTTAGATTCTGGCTTCGGGGCATCAGATTTAGATTTGCCTTTGCCCTTCTTTTTCCCCTTGGAAGTTTTCTCGGCAGGATTGGCCTGAACGGCATTCACTTCCGCGGTTTTACCAGAATCGGACGGGGCGGGATTAGCAGGAGCATTGTTGGAAGAATTAGACTTCTGCTTCCCATTCGAAGATTTCTTCGAATTCTGAGAGACAGAACCAATGACACCATCCACCACGGGGGTAGGCGGAGCCTTAGAGGTTCCGGACCGTAGGGCATCGGACAAGATATCATAAGCATTCTGGACTGAGAATATACAAGATCCAGATATTGGGCACGCGCAATGGCTTGTTCCTCCGTCACACACGCTCCCATCGCAATATCCTGAGAAATTTTATTCACAAAGGAGGTGGTGAATCAATGAGTCAGTATCTGATCAGGTATGTGAAACTTGATCAATCTACGACGGCGCCGCCACTCATGAATGTGATCAGAGATGTGAGTGGCTTTATCCTACTTCAGAGAAGTCAGGAGATGCGTCCCGGCTTCATAACGAAACGGTAACTGAAAGTGCGTGAGGAAAGCCATGGCTAAAGAATTGAAATCTTGGAAAATGCCGCGGGATAACTCTATGTACCACTTAGCAGCAGCTCCAGTTAAAGTACGCTGGAAGAGGCACAGGCGAATCGAATCTTCGACCCAAGATTTAGACGAACACCAAAGATGATACGTCATCACATGCGCCTGGGGGTCCTCTCCAGCTTTTCCCTCAAACTTGGGGCAATCACCTGGTATCTTGGTGGGAACCGGAGGCCAATATGGATTATGTAAAATCGGATCATTGGTCAACTTTGAAACATCCGACAACTCCAAGGTGGCCAGGAACGGCAATGGCGGATTGACCGGCATGCCAGACCCAGGATGAGGACCGTTACCTGTACTCCACAATGGTTGTGAATATCCTTGCCCCCATGGGTTCTGTCCCGTAGGATTATGACCATAGGGGGTGTAGGTCGTATAACCAGACTGGTTTGGATGCTGGTAACCAGAGTGTGGGGCCTGATAACCAGGGTAGGGGCCCTGATTATATGTCGGCCTGGTGTAAGCAGCGTTTGGATTTGGCTACTGAGTATAGGTAAAACCGGGTGGAGGAGGATAATACTGAGAGCCTCTGGGGTGGTTATAATTTGGTTGAGATTGACCATGAGGATAATAACCACCCTGAGGATGAGTAGGCTGCTGAAAAGTGGAACCCTGATAAGTAGGGCGCAACTGTTGATTTGGCTGCGGCATTGAATGAGTCGGCTGCTGAGCAGGGTTAATAGAATGAGCGGGCTGCCCTGAATGAACAGGTTGACCCGACTGAGAGGGCTGCCCTGAATGAACAGGTTGACCTGGATAAACAGGTGGCGCCGGTTGAGCAGGCTGACCTGGTTGTGAATGAGCCCTAGATTGCACCGGATGGGCCGGTTGGCTTGGAGGTGGAACACCAGGTTGTACCGGATGGGCCGGTTGGCCTGGTGGTGGAACAGGGCCAGGTGGTTGCTGAAAATCGGTTTGACCCGAAGTGGAACCATAGGATGGTCTCGGGTGATATGCAACGTTAGAAACAACAGGATACTGAGGTTGCATAGGTAAAGAAGGCTGGATTTGCCCCCCAGGACCATAGACCGGTCCCAGTTGATACCCCGGCTAAGGCTGAACAGGTTGATCGGAAGGGCTATAATACTGTCCTTGTGGACCGTACGATGGCCCTTGTTGGCTGACAGGATAGCCTTGCATGGGCTGCCCCTGTGGATCATAAAGATAGCCAGGTTGGCCAGCAGGTTGGCCTTGGAAAGGCTGTCCTTGCGGGTTATAAGCTTGGTTATAAGGTAAACCTTGAGCATAGAGGTAAGCCTCAGGAGCGGGTAGACGTAAAATCTCCCCGTGCTCATCATACTGACCTGGGAAAGCATACACGGGAGTACCATCCTGTGCATAGTGTGAAAAGTAAGAGCGGTTAGGATCTTGGGAGGATGGTCCAACCTCAGCGTTCGACTGTTGCAAAGACAACCGATACTCCTTCGGAGAGATGTTCTCCGGTATAGCAGTCGCTAGATAAACATCTTCAGGAGTTGGCACAGCCCTTGCAGTGGATGCTGTGACAACAGGAGAAGAGGCGGCCACACAGACAGTGGGCCGGATGGGAACAGAAGTAACGGGCGTCTGAGGAGACACCCCGAGCGTAGTAGCAGCTGGCCTCGGAGAAGGAGCTGACACTCCCATAGAGGCTGCGGCAGAAATGATCTAACCCAAAGATCTGTATCCCTGTGGTAAAGAGGGATTGGCTATTGACATGTCAGCCAGCTCAGAGTTGTCTCCCTGAAACAATCTTCGTGGGAAGAGCTGATAGTCTTCACCAGACATTGGAATTTCCTCACCAGAATCACTCATGGTTGATCCTGCCGTTAAATCTCGCAAGAGACGGCAAGGACTAGGAGGAAATACAGCAGTAAAAAAAGGCGAACCCGATGTAAGAGAAAGGAAATCAACTCCTAATCTCAATTTAGACATAGGGTCCGAAAAGGGCCAATTGAACTCAACTGGTCCTCCAAAGGGTTGCTCAGCAAGAACCGGTCCCTCGTCAGGAAACTCAGAAACAATAGGCTGCTGCGGTTCAACAGAGGATTGGGAAGCCTCTGAAGAATCGTCCGTGTAAGGACTACCAGTAGACGAAACCGAAGGTTCCGCCACTGTGGAAAACGACCAGAGAAAAAGAAGCAAACACACACACGGGCTGAAAAAGAGTCAAGACACACGATCAAATGGTCAACAAGCAATATCTAACAGGGCGTATAATCGTGGGTGATTAATTTTTACCACACTGAAAAATAAGAAACTTCACCGTTTCATGTTTTAAGAGTCGAGAAACGATAAAAGATGACTCTATCTCTTTCAGATTTGACACAAGCATAAAAGGACAAGCGCTTGACGGTCTTTTCAAATTTAGGGAGTCAGAAAAGACCAAATGACTGCTCAGGAATACTAGGCACAAAGGGTGTACCAAATAACCGTGAACTGCAATATACACCTTGGTTTTAATAATGAAAAATAAATCAACCAAGGACTTTCCGTACGTGCAGGCAATCTCCCCGAATGCTGTGTTTGGTGTATCACGGGTATAGGGCGGCAGACTCGGCTTCCTGTGGATAAAGGATTGAAAACCTAGAGGGGTCTCCCTTTATATACGCGACGGTACGGGGAGCACAAGTCCGTGCTAGCGCTGTCTAAAGCCAAAAGGCGAACGACAACTGCTAGGTTTAAAGACGCCGGAACACGTCTCTAGCCTAGACCTCTAAATATGTTTCGTTAGATTCCAATGCTGCCTTAGTGTAAATTGAGTAGATTTTAAAGTTGATCTTCAATTACATTTCAGTTTTCAGGCCCTAACGAATGTGTTGTTTCAAAAACTCCTAAATGCAAAGCTACATGCCACAGTACACCATTTCGTTCGATGAAAACTAGCTACAGAAGAGTTGAGAGTCTTTACACAAACAAAATGATCGAAAGACAAACAATGAGATCTCTAATGCAACTAATGAAATCGAAAATTTTTCATTCCAATCACTAATTACTAGTAAAAACGAAAAATTTCAATTTGCACTAATCAACCAAAAGCAAAAGAGATTTTTTTTTGTAATTTTCAATGTTTGATAACTAGATGCACTAAACAAACTGAAAATAAAAGAGAAGCAACTTGAGAAACGATACTGATAGAGCAAAACGAACAAATTTCACTCAATGACACAAGCAATCAGATCTCAAATCGACCAAAGTCTCTCAAAAACCAAGAAAAAGACTCAAAGGCTCCAATGGACCGTGTGATCTAGGCCCAAAGCAAGACCAAACGAAATTTGAATGAAGAAACGAGCAATCACCCAAAAATCGCAACAAAACAGTAAACAACTACTAAAAGAATGCGGAGGAGCAATCAGAGAGTTGACTAGATAAAAGAAACACCAAAACTCCTAAGGAGGGCTCGATACACAAAGCCACTAGATGCCCTAGGGCTTAAAATGTGAAATCGATAGAGAAAAGCAAACAACCAAAGGACGAAGGCAAATTCCTAGTCAAACAGGACCCCAACACACTCAGGTAGTCGGAAAATCAAGAAGAAAAACACTGACCATACCTAGAGAGCTCAAAACTGAGCAAACTCAAAAACCCTAAAGGAGTGGCGCGACTGTAAGGCTGCAACTGGCGCCAACAAGCAATTGGCGCGGGCAATACAAAAGCAACATGCGCCAATTGGCGTGACTGTTGGGCTAAAAAGCGCGTCAGTCGAGTTTCTCAACCAAAAACAAAAAATAACTACTCCAGAAGCATATCAATGTAAACTAAGCAAACCAAGAAGCAAAAAACAACAAAAGAACCCAGCCTAGAAGGCTAACCAAGCAAGGAAAATCATAAAACAATCAAAACGAGACAGTGAAAACTAGACGATTCCCCAGCAGAGTTGCCAAATTGTTGAGGAGTTAAATCCCCTCTGCGGACAGAGGCGATCCCTACTAGCCCAGCAGGGGTCTAGCAACAATCATCAAATGCTACAGCGCAAGTTCCTAATTGCGAATAAATAATCCAACGATGGAGGCCTACCTGGAGTCCAGTGCTATGATTCGTAGAAGAGACGACGTTCCTGTTCCTCAGCCTCGGCAGATCACGATCCCCACGATCTCCGTGAATGGACACATGCACATGCAAAGAACAACACGAATAAAAGCATAAAATCCAGAATGCGCAACTATATATCAGTCAGAAAGGATATAACTCGTTATTAACATAAGTGAAAAATAGAGTGGAACCATAACTGGTAGTCATTCATTAATAAACAATCGAAAGAGAGTACAACCAATGTTCTGACACCGCGGTCTCCTTCGGAAGGGTCCCCAGTCGTTCACGTCTCGCAAAGCTCGCCAGGGAAAGGGAAAAACTTCTCTAGAGTCTCTCGACGATAGTCTCCTTACTTGAGTCGGCCTTAAGGGAAGAAAGAGGGCTCTTATAGCACAAAGGCTCTTGGAAATTTGGAGATTCAAAGCTTAGGCACTTCAAGACTAGCTTGCAATGGCAATAGGCAAGCTTTTATAGATGGGGAAGGAGGGAGTTGGGATCCCTATTATTGTGGGATTGGCCCTATCATGAAGGAAGGTTCCATGAAAGGTGGAAAACCACTTCCCTTCCATGGAACTCCCGTAGCCAAACCTCCCAACTCAAGATAGGCAATGGCTTCTGAGTTTGTTGAAACACAACTTCCGCCATCTTTATTTAAAAAACACTCCTTAAATTGGCTGGCGCGACTGCTGCTCTGGGACAGAGCGCCAGTTGGCACGACCTCTTTGTAGGATTTTCCCCATTGGCACGAGTGATGAACTGTCTGCCCACGCCAATGAAAAAGGAGATGTTTTCATGGTTTTTTGTAAGGAGATGTCTTTAGGGCAATTGAAGCTCATGTTTAGAGGAATGCATTGATGATGATTTCAAGGCATGACAATGTTCACAGGTCACAAAATGGGTCCTCCATTGTACGGGACGGGGAATGGTAGGGACGGTGACAAATTACTGTGTAACAATAGTCGAACTATTTCAGTTATGTTCGTGCTTATCTTGTTGAGAGTGTGTTGTAATTGTCGTCCAACCCTTGTGCACTATTTCGTAGGATATTAGGAAGATCCTTCTCAAATTGTTGTTTGTAATGACAATCACATCCCTCATGGACTATTCTGTTGGATGTTAAACAAAATCTTTCGGTTTGTGTGTATCTCTTCCTGGGTTGTACTATTACCTCTCTCTTAGAGATTCAATTCTCCTTCCCCATGCAGTAGAATAACCTTGACACACATACGACCGAACACTCACTAGCCACACCCCCCATGCTTTTAGAAGGCGCATGTTCACCCCTCTCTCTTGCTAACAGTTAGAGTCAAGGAAAATCTATATGAATACATGGAAACCAAGCTTATATTCTGGATGTGGCTCCTACTCCAAACAGTGTGAGGTCTAATTGGGACTTCACATTAGGGATATCCCTTGGTTGAAAAATTTAAAACACCGTCAATAGATACCCATATCTATTTTACGATCCTAGTTTATGTGCTAGGTTCTTTATGTTTCAGTGTTTTCTACATTGATCCAATCAAGCAGAGAAGGAAAAGGGGAAAAATATAAATTAAAAAACTCATATCATAGGTTTTATATATGATTATATGAAGGAAAAACCTCTTATTCTCTCAATAAATTGGGATCCCTCTTCCACCCCATGAAATAAATAAGTGTTCAAGAAATGTCCTATAAAAATAAATAAATAAAGGGTGAAAGAAGAGAAAGGATTCTTGTGTAGGTAGGTGAAGCAACTAACTCGTCGGGGTACTGTCTAGGCTCGTTGATATCGAAGTAATGCGTGTGTTCCTAAAGTGACTCCATCGAGGTATTTTATAGGTCTGTTGATAGCAGAGCAACACCATAGATGAAAGCTCATACTCTAAATATCTTAAGCTCGCAAATTACATTACCATTCTCATGAATCAAAACATTTGTGATATGGTTGGTCTTATGAATGTGTGCAACCAAGAAAGAGATGAAGGGGACTATATCTATAATCGAGTTAAGTGGGGAAGCAAGATTAATTTATACGATGAATCAATACTTCATTAAAAACTAGGCCCTCCATAAAAGATTAGACCAAGGCAGAGAAGTTAGAATTCTACCAGTGTGTCACCAAGTGTTTTGGTTGGAAAAAAATACCCTCCAAACTTTGGCCTATACTTAAATTTTTTAGCCTACTTTGAATCTGACGATCATTCATTCCATAATCACTTAATGGTTGATTTATTCTTTGTTAAGTATTCTGGTATTCTTCTCAATTTCTCAGTGTCAAAGGCACTTGTTCACACATGCTTAGTCAGCAACGTGTTCATGGGCACACTCTTTTATGCAAGATTGAACAGGTATGGCACAAGTCCATCAAGATAGTGGATGTATAATGTTCAACCCATTTCTACAGTAAGTGTGCACTCTCATCGACAATATCTCACTTCTGGTCGTGATTGTTCTTTTTTTTTGGTGAGTTTTTCCAACTGTCGCTTATGGGAACCTTCGATTTCACAAGTATCAATTTCATGTTTATGAATGTCAATTTAAGTTGTTTCCACTTTAATAAGTGTCATTTTCATGCTTTTGGCATCTGTAGCTTCAATTTCGTTCACATTTTTCAAGTGTCGTTGCACTTTCTTGTTACTGTCGTAAGTGTCATCTTTTAGCATGGCAAGCATCACACATAACACATAGTTAGTTTTGTTTTGTTTCAATGGGTAAACTTGGTGCTAATGAGTCATTATTATCGTGTAGACACGTATCATACTCATTCAAAATTTTTTAAGCATTATCGTACAAGTGTCATCACCATCATCACAAAGTGTACCTTTAGTGTCGCACTTGGGTAAATTTATCGCAATGTCATCACATTGAGGGAAGTATGTTGGTCATGTGCTATTAGTGATAAATGTTGTGTCATCAACTATTATAAGTTTGTGGTCATGCTCAATTCTCATCATTTTTCACTTTTACCTTAATGATCCCACAGTTAAGACAAAAGTAAAAAAAGTTCCTGCTCGGGAAACTTGACCTCCAATAACCTTCCTGAACTGTGCATTGCGCAGTCTCATCCTTAAAGCTAAGACCTTGCCTCTTTGAACTACACATTTCAAAGTACCTACCTTCCAAAACTATGCACTGCACATTCTTAGTGCTTAGTCTAAACACTTGAGGCTCCAAAACTGCACACTACGTAGCCTCAGTGCTCAACCTCAACCCTTGAGCTCCAGAACTGCGCAACCCCTACCTCTAGTCATTCTATTTCACACACTACATAGTCTCAACCATCAAGCCACAAACTTGAACTCTTGAACTTCAGAACAATGCAAGCTCCATGCCTCTGTCCCTCTAGAACTGCGCAGTGGGTAGCCTCAAGCGTCAATCCTTCAACATCACCTCTTGAGCCCCTCAACTATGCAATTGTATTTCCCTACCTTGCCTGAAATGTGCATTGCACAATATCAAGGCTCAAAATTGGTCCTTTACCTCCTGAGCTATGCAAATATGAAATCCACGAGCCTATTTACCAGACTATCACTGAGTTCTAGCCCAATTAGTGATTGTCTTCAATCATGTTAGACTAGCGGATTTATCGGACTGATGTCATATTGTCATGAGTGGATTTTTGTTGTAGGTATTATATCATGTCATGACAGGATGAAGATGAAGGATATGAATAAGGAGACCATATTAGAATGAGTTGATCAATCAATAAAGACACAGGGACACCAGATTGTGACAACAAGTGGAGATCAAGATCACATTGAAGACTCCCTACCTTGAAGCATTATGGAGGAGGAAGAAGAAGAACATGTTCTAGCTTTCAAGAAGACACAAAGATAAAAACAACAGGAGTGGCATGATATTGCCTTCTCATCATGCAATCCATGTCATCGGTGTCATGTCAAGAGTCATAATTTTCCACGTCATTTGTGGATTATGTAATTTTAATATGTGAGAAATGTAATGCAAAGTGGATGTCCAAGAGTCATCCATAAAATGTAAAAAGTCATGAAGGAGTCAAAGAGTCATAGAGAAGTCAAAAATTCATGAGGGTAGTCCAAGAGTCACAAGGGAGATGAATGGTCACCCCATTTTTTATATATACACCTTCATATCTCATGCAAAGGAATTTTTCACCTTGGCTTCTCCTACGAGGCATTAGAGAGGAAAATGGTTATTTTGGAGGAGCAAATGGTTGCTTTAACGCTCCACTATTAAGCTAATGGTGTTCATAGTCTTGATGTATCTTGGAAATTTTGCTTAATTTCGAAGCTCGTTGAGCCAACACACTTTCATGCATACGTTGTAAATATTGTAAGACTATTCTTTGAATGTTTGCGATGTATGTTGCTTTAATTTGTACTAAGGAAATTGAACTATTTCGGTGGCTTTGGTACTTATATTTTTGAAGGTGCATTGTATGTGTTTTAATAATCGTTGCATCTATGTGAAACATTTCTCTAGTTGTCCAAGTATTCATTCTTATGTATGTGCTTGTGCGTCTTTACTAGATTAATACTATTACTTTTCTTTTAAAAGCTCACTTTTCCTCTCCCTTTTTGGTAGAAGAACCTTGATACATTCTATAGTTGAACATTCCACAAGGAATACTCTCTTGCTAATACAAAAGTACCTATGCATTATTCTCTTGTGGTGAACATTGTAGAAAAGGCATATCTCTAAGAATATATGGTAGTTAGGCCTTATTTCCAGAAGGGCTCCCACACAAAATAGTGCGAAGTCTAATTGGGACTTTTCATTGAGGAGACCCCCTTACATGTTGGCGGTATCCAACACCGTCAACAGTCTGGTGTTAGAAGGAGGGTCAAATGAAAAGTTTTTTCGTTGAGTCTGTTTTGGACCTCTGATCTTAAATGTCTCTTCCCAAAATCATAATACCGAAATTTTTCTCTACCTATCCCCTGGTAAACTTTTCATCTCCACGGAACAACTTGGTGACTTGTATCAATTTAAGTTTGGTAGTGAGGGTGATACACCCATTACCTAGCATGCATCTCTTTTTCTTAAGTTCCATGAACACTATGAAATTGACTATGAAGATGTGGCTTGTATTATTTTCTTCCTCACACTCGAGGGTCGAATTAACCAATGGTGATATACCTTACCACCCGCTTCCATTCAATATTTTGAACACCTCATAAATGAGCTTCATTTTGAATTTTATAGGTATGATTACCAGGATGTTCTTAAAAGAATTATTTGACTAAGAATGAAGCCTAATGAACCAATTTAGGATTTCTCTAATCGATTCCTTCACCTTTTTTTATTAATTTCTTGAAGAAGACACAGATTGAGATTTCTGTAAGTAAGAGTTTTAGCGTTTGGTTCATATCTCCTTTCACAATGAATATAAACCTCCTGATGTTTTTTCTCCCCCAACTCTTGTAAATCATAAGACACCTATAATTTCATAGGAGGAGCCTACTATTACTTTTGTTCCTTGTTCTCCTCCTTTTCTAGTTTCGATTAGGGTTCCCCTATGTGTTAATGATGAAGTTGGGAAATTTGCAAATCAGATTACTGATCCGTCTGTGACCCTTATCCACCTCTCATGATTCATATCCAATGGAGGAAACCTTGGAATGGTTCATGGAGCCCAGGGAGAAGGCTAATCCTTTCATTCCTCAAGATAACATTAGCACTCGTAACCTCAATCTTGAATCTGTTTCCACTTAAAGTATTACTTCTTTAAGGGACATCTATCATCCTTTATCATCTACATGCCATGACTATTCGTACCATGATTTTCTTGATCAATCTACTCCACCAACTAGCTCTTCACACTCTTGGTTTTCAAGTTGCGGGTTCAAATTGTGATCAAGTACAAGATGGTCATGTTACATAGGTAGAGGAGCTAAAAGGTGAAGACATTTTTGACCTCTTTTACCTCTTTCAAAACCCTCTATGTCAAGATGTTTTTCCCTCATTCCTGGATGATTTTCAATGTGCTAATCTCGGTAGTGAATCAATTGAAATCAATTTTCTTAATCTATCTATAGTCTTAGTTAACGATCATTTTAATGACGATGAATATACTGGTGCATGCGATGATGAATGCCCAAGTGAAAAAGTTGATCTTTCCGTTCCTCAAGAATATTTCGATTTGAAAGATTTAGATCTAGAATCTGATTCAATTAAAGATTATGTTCTTATGGAAACTTCCTCTCCACCTCACTATCTCTTGTGTTTTATTGTTTACACTCTATTCTCTTCAAGTTCTTCATCAAACGAGTTAAATTCCCAATTGACACAAGGTAGTGAGGTATCCATGATGAAAAATAAAACAATCAAATCATTGAGTATTCTTTCCATCCCTCAACATCTCCTATTTTTCAAGAGGACAACTCCAAATCAGCGTGTTGATGAAATTTCTTCGATTCATACATTTCTAGATGTGTGGTCAGAAGAATATTTCAACTTGAGTAATTTGGTTGTTTAAGTTGTAAAATCCAATCAAATCAGTGATAGAGAAGGTTTCCATCCAGTTAGTAGTGGTCTCATTGAAATCAATGGAAGTAGCTATCCTCACACCATGAATGGTCTGATTCAATCTTCATAATGTGATTTTATAATCCTTGAAAGTTCCAGAACTTTTAATTAGGAAGTCGAGGAACTTCAAATTCCATTGATGGTTATGTCAGGATATTGTGACTCTGGTAAGATCCTTGAACTAAGTCAGATATAGTTTTTCTCACAAAATTATTTTGTTTGCATGGTTTTACTCATTATAAATTCCTTCTTGAAAGATTTTTGGTATTTTGGATACAACCATTCAAACATTCAAGATTCAGTTTTTTATCATATTCAAGATTTTATTTCATATGAATCATCTCCATGCAAGGCTCTTGTACTTAACTCAGTTATGGAATGTGTATCTCTCATAGAATCTTGGAAATTTGAAGCTGATCATTTCAGAGATTATCTTTGGCCGAAGGAATCATGTCTATCAAATGCATTTCATAATAGCCAGCTCCTGGTTTTTCTTGTGAATGTTATATTGCTAATATTTTTCTTCATCATTCCTGAAATCTTCTTGAGTGCTAATGAATGCATGATTTATTTGGCGAATCAATTTATTCTTCACTCATTGTATCATGACTAGTTTCATGTGTTTTCTATACTGGAATTTCTTTTCACTTCTTTCAACGATTACGATGCTAGTGCAAGGAAGTTGATTATTTTGTTCAAAGAATTTGTAAAGTTGTTCAAAATAATCTATATTTGTTGTCTTATAGCCGAGAATCTTATGCCATAAACAATCCATCTGATCATAATATTAATTCTCATTAATTTTATAATTTTCCCACCAGTACACCCAATGATAGTTGTTTCACATTGATTAATATTTATGGTTTATCTCACTATTTGGATACTTGTCAAGTAGTTGAGGCACTTCTGCCTTCACTGATGGTTCTGTTAGGCCCTCACTATATTGTAAATAATTTGAATATGGCCAACTTCAGTTTCCCTTATAAGATTCTAATCATGATCTCACACCTTTAATTGAAAATTCATATTTTCAAATATTTCAGGGTTGTCTAGAGGACGGTTTCAAATTTAATGATCCAATCGCTGAATGGTTGGAGAAATCTTACCTGGCAATCTTTGTCGAAAATAACAAGTTTTTATCTTTTCTTATGTTTGCTAAGGAGGAAAATACATATGAAGCTATGTTCACAATAATCTTCCTAGGTTTTTTTAATTATGGTTTTTATCTTAAAGTTAAGAATGCGAGTTGGTTAGAAGTAGTGGCTATGAAATATATTTCTGCTGATAGGAAATGCCTTCGATTCATTGTGCTAATTATTCAAGCTCTTATTTTTTCTATCACAAATTTTTCTATATATGTTTAATTGCTTGTATCTATGTGTAATTTCATAGATACTGTGGCTATATTGGAATTTTCATTACACTTGACCCTGACCTTCTAGATGGTTAGGTTAGGAGTAGGCCTAGCTATGAATTATTATCCCTTTGCACACTCATCCTACACTCGCTCTCTGTAGTTTTTCTTGTATTTTCACATCGTGTTTTCAGTTTAGCATCCATTTTCTTTATCTTTTGATTTTTTTCCTTGTTGTGTATTGTCTCTTTTAATCTGTTTTTTCTAATAATATTTTGCATGAAGGATGTTCCCTTCAGCTCCAAAGACAGTGTGGAAAAATAGAAAAGTGCCTTGTGACACTGCAACATTTGGCTAACCTTTAGTTCTTATTCATCTTGGTTTCATACCTTTTCAATGATGTTTTGACGGAAAATATGATCCTTGTGTAAGAAAAGATTTGTGTGAAGCCATGATACCCGTATATATTTTAGGAGCGTCATTTCTATGCTCGGTTATTTACGTTTCAGTGTTTTCTATACTGATCTAATCAGGTAGAGAAGGACAAGAGGAAAAATCTAAAAGAGTAAGCTCATATTAGAGATTTTATATATGTTTCTCTGAAGGAACAACCTATTCTTCTCTGAATATTTTAGGATCCATCTAAAAAAATTAAATAAAGGGTGAAAGAAGAGAAAGTCTACTTGCGCGGGGAGGTGAAGCAAGTAACTTCATCCGGGTACTGTCCAGGCTCGCCGATAACGAATCAATGCTTTTTTTCCTGAAGTGCCTCCACTAGGGTACTGTACAAGCATGCTGGTAGTGGAGCAACACCAAAGATGAAAACTCATGCTTTGAATATCTTAAACTCGTCAATTACATTACCCTTGTCCTGAATCAAAACATTGTGATATGGTTGGTATTATGAATGTTTGAAACTGAGAAACAGATGAAGAGGACTATATATATAACCAATTTAAATGGGAAATCAGAGTAATTTGTACGATGAATCGATAATTCCTAAAACACTAGGCCCTACATATGGGAATAGACCAAGGAAGAGAAGTTGTATTTCTACTAGTGTGTCAGCGTGTTGTCGTTGCAACAAACACCCTCCAAAATTTGGCCTACACTTGAATTTTGAAGCCTATTGTGGATCTTGCTACCATTTATTCCATAGTCACTTTATGGTTGATCAATGCTTCATTAAGTATTCTAGTGTTCTTCTAAGTTTCTAAGTGTCAAAGGCACATGCTAAAACATGCTAAGCGATCTGAATTTGAATGTTAGTTTTGTTGTGCTAATTTCATCTTCAGAATTATAAATAATTTGCTGATCTTTTGCTTCATGTGCATAGGTTTCTTGAGGTGTTTGTGAGTGTTAAACAAGCAAATGTATCAAGTTTTATGTTAAATTCATGAGCAATTTAAACATTAAAAAATAATTCTGAACAACAAACCATCAAATAATTCATTAACACAGTTTTTTGATGAAGGATTTCACCCCTCTTGGGCTACATCTCCTTGGTCCAGATTCCATGGCTTGGGCCTCTGTATTAGCTCAAATGTGAAAAAATGATTTTTACGTTCATCTACTACTATATTAAAACCTGCTTCAAAGTGTTCATAATGTCCAAATCATCCATAATAGACTCTTCTTTCTCCCAATTTGGTCGAATTTTGTAAAATTTATGGCCTCCTCAATTATGGCCTAGGAAACCCCACTAAATATGGAGATAAATATAGTTAGGCTACTAAATTTGGGGGAAGCACCGAATTTGGGGGATCCGCCATTTTCTCCGCCATATTAATTGGGTTTAATTAATTTAAGTGAGACTTAAATAATGGATTAGCGCTAAACACTCTCTTTAACATAATCTGCATTAGCCATATGGTTAGCGCTTGTTAACATGGTGATTATGGGTAATTAAAATTGTATTAAAAACCTTAACACTGCGCTTATGTCATAAGTCTCCACTCGGTCATAGAATAAAGGTCCTATGGGGAGGGGGCTGGCCCCCTCCATACCCTTGTCGGTCAAACCTTAAGTATTGAAATATAAATCAATGGCTATATATGTTAAGTTGTAAAGTCATGGTATAATGGTAGTCAGATGTGTTGGTGTTGGGGAGGTCGAGGGGTTGAGCCCCGACCTCCGTCCAGCCTATGCATAATAATTTTTCCACCTGAAATAACATATGACCGACCTTTGGACTTGTTAAAAATTTAGACTTCATTAATATTTCAACGTTTGACATATATGATATTTTGGAGTTTGGAAACATATAACTCGACCTTTGATATGTAAGAGATTCAGAATTTGAATGATAATTAGGCCTTGACCTTGTTCCACTAGAGGGGGCATGTGGCAGCCCCTGGCTACACCAGATGTCCGCCTCTGGTTGGACTATCCCAACCATTAAAAAAAATCATTCGACCATTAAAATTCGAAATTCGACCTTAGGAGATAATAAAAAAATTTCACCTTCCAAAATTTCTAGTGAATCCTGCAGTGACATGTGTCACATTGTCATTGGGCGAAAAATATGGAATATTCCCAGAATATCATTTTCTTTGCTTATTAGGCTACCATGTCAGCATTCTGTCCTTTCTTCAATTTTTTTAGCTATTTAGGAAAATGAACACTAGACTCTATCTTTCTCATCCAAAGTCGGTTTTCGATGAAACGAATTGTGCCAGATTCCTGACGATGAGCTCTTCATTGTCGTTCAATTTCCAATCGATTATGAGAACTTCCATTTTTGAGCTTTAACATTGAGCACTTGATCATTATTCCCCAATAGAAGCCTTTTGGACCCCAAAATATCTTTGATTACTGATCATGTGGATGAGAGTACAGTTCCCTCACCCTTCCAGTCTCAATCCACTGAAATTTTCCCATTTTAATCAATTGGAGCCTTTGACAAAAACTAAGTTTTTTCCTTGACTCTTGCGACCCTCTCTTGCTATTTTAGACACCATATGCTGCGATTTCCCTAAATTTGCAGAGAAACAAGCCATTCTTGCAGAAAAAAACTTGTTCCCACCTTGGTCATCAATCAAAGGAAACTTAAAAACTATCTTACAACACACATTGTCGTCATGGCGATTCTTAAATGATCTTGATTTGTACTTGCATTGACTCTTGACGAGGTATTTTCGCCATTGCCATGTACCCTTTGGAAACCAAAAACAAGAACTTTTGGAACCTATGCCTTCTTTTTCAAAGTTATTTGGCACTTTCTCTTTGACCTTTTCACTCTCTTGCACTGGAATATTGTTTCCAACGCTCCTCAACACTGATGTTGACTACTACAAATATCTCACATCTTGTTTACCTCCTTTCAAAGGAAACCTTTTAGAGTCCTGAAACATCTCATTACAAGCATAAGAAACTTCAATGAAATCAACTTTTTCATTTGATGCATATTTTTGTAAGGCCTCATTAAAGACATTTCTACGTTTGATCATTAACAAAGTCAAATTTTGACTTGCATTCACTATTCTCTTCATTTCTCCTGCATGTATAAGAGGAAAAATTGTCTTCTTCTTATGCACTCTAACTATGTACTCAATTCCATATTTAAACAAGTGATACATATTCTCATGGCGATAAAATAATGATTTCCTATCATAAAGATATGGACTTCCTAAAACAATACCTGAAATATCAAGCGGCACCACATCAAGTTCAACTTCATCAAGAAAGTTTGAATTGATGAAAAACCTTAGTATGCACTTCCTTGTTAACTACAAGTTTTAATTCTTCCATATCCACCCTAAAGGATAAGGTCTTGAATATCTAACAGTTTCAAGGTTTAGCTTCTTAACTGTGTCTTTGTAAATCAAATTAGCTTGAGACCCACTATCAAATAGCGTGTCTATCTTGGTATGTTTAGAAACGACTCTAATATGGAAAAGTTCAATTATTGTATCTTCATCTTGAGTGACATTGGAACAAATTGAAGAATTAGTGCTTGCTATGTTCTTAAATTTCAAACCCATTGTTGTAATCTTTGTTTCAACTCCTGAATCTAAACCTAAGTCATGTTCAATTATTGCAACAATTTTCCCCTTTTCTTTGGCTTTCAGTTTGTTTGGCTTCAACTCTGGATGAAGTTTCCAACAATGGTCTTCATCATGGCCATTCTTCGAACAGTGTTTACTTGTAAGTTTCTCTTTATCTCTTTTGATAGAGCTATTTCTCTTTCCTCTTCCATTAAACTTGCCCTTTCCTTTACCCTCATACTCAAGGAAACTATCACTTTTCTCATCTATATTATGTTTCCCTCTTGCTTCTAAATGTGTGGCTTGAATGAAAACCTCATCTAAGTTTGTGGGACTGAACATGATAATAGTGTGCCTAAGGTAACTGTGAAAACCCCCAATATAATTTAACAAATCTTCTTGAGAATACAAATTAATACCCAAAATAAGAGCTCTTCTCTTAAATTCATGAGTATAATCTTGCACACTTTTCCCTTTCAATTGTCTAAAATTCTACCAGTCCATAATGCCTTTTTGCATGTAAGCTAGAGGATTAAATTAAATTTTAATGTCAGCAATAAAACTTGACCAAGAAATTGAGATCTTACCATAGTTTTTAATCTCTTCTTTAGTCCTTGCTTCCCACCCTACAAGTGCTGATCCTTCCATCCTCAAGGAATCCAATTGAATCTTCATGCCATCTTCTTGAAGGTTATGAATTCCGCAATAAACCTCCAATTGAAGAATCCAATTGTCCAACTTCTCTACATTTACCTCTATTGGCATTATGATGTAATATGTTGTCCTTGATGGAAACCTACTCGATAAAGTTGTCCTTGATGGAAACCTACTTGATGAGTTTCCTTTTGATAGCAACCTATTTGTTAAAGATGTAAAAATGATGTTTCTACAGGTCAGTTTAGATGTGATAGAGAAAGGAATTCCAGTAAGTTCTAGAGAAATGAAAAAGGCAATATTTCACAAGGTATACGCAGGTTTGTATACAGAAAACCCATGTATACATCCAAAATTAGTATATACACAGTTTTTATGAAGAGAAATCACATATATACGCGAATAAGAAAAAGCCAATTCACGTATGCCTTTTGCGCTCTAAAATTATGATACCAAGGGGCATTACCATGGTATTAGCCCATAGTATCGAGCGTTGTGTCGTCTACTTGATTCCGTCCAAGAATACCATCGACACTTGTGTGGTTTTGGCTCATGGTATTGGTAAAGTCTAAAACTATATAAGGAGAAGAAGATCATAGTGCAAAGGCGTGCATGTGTTTGGGTATTGAATGAATACTTCACTCTGAAGTATGTTTGCATAGAATGGGTTACAGTTTATTAATATATCTGAAATAATAATGCACCTATGAATACAATGATGGATCAAGATCTCTAGACTTGAAATGACTATGTATTTGCTAGATCTATTTATGAAATGTTTAGATCTGTGATCTGGCGAATGCTTGCTGAAGTGAAGGGTAAGATCTGAGTTGATTATTTGTTCTGAAGAGTTGCGCAGTCCTGTAATGTTTGCAGACCTATACGCAGGTTCATCCCTATAAAAGCGAGTATATACGCAGGTTCAATTAAGAAAAAGCGCGTATGGGATGTAGGGTTTTGCTGAAGTATGCGAAAGGAAATTTCTGATCTATTTTTCTGTATTACTGCTATCTGTCAATGATGTCTTCATACATATCTGGGTTGTTTGAATAATGATTATGCTGCTAGTTGATCATGATTAAAGATCACTGGTTGGTTGGTTTATTGATGATTAAGTGAATGATTTGATACGGTTATAAGTTTCAGTTTGATGTATGTTCTTTGAGCTTAAATGTGTGGAGTGGGTCCAATTTGAAAATCTGATGAAAAGAGGCCTACAAGTTGAGTTGTGTTGAAGATGTTGGATCCAGTGTGAAAATTAATGAAACGTGGTCTGTAGTGGGTCTGAGGGTTGGAGCCTCCAATGAGGGGGTAGTAGCTCCCTTCCAGTAGTGGCTTGTAAACGAGATTAGGGGGTTCTAGATGCCTTCCAAGAGTGGCTGGTAAACGAGAAGAAGGGGGTCGTAGCTCCCTTCTAGTCGTAGCTGGTAAACAAGATCAGGGGGTTGGAGCTCCCTTCCAATAGTAGCTGGAGAACAATAGAAGGTTGCAGCCTTATGTAGGTGGGTGCCTGCATGATGGTATGAGTCTGCGCCAATACAAGATTGTAAATAGTTTTATTTATAATACATATTGAAGACATAGATGACAACAACGATGGTTTTCTCCCGAATTGGGTTTCCACCTTAAATCCTAGTCTTCATGTGTATTGCTTATGTGTGATGATTTATTCTATTCTTACTGCACATTCTTACTACTTACTAAACATCTAATGAATGAATGATGCACTAATCTACGTAAATAATTATCTGAATGATAAGATATCTGGACATACGCAAGTTTATTTAAATGTAGTTGCGTGTATACGCTAGTTGGGTTCATTAAAGTCGCGTATAGAAATCAGTAAAGAAAAAGTAAATGTTTACAGTGAGTTATAAATACTGATTCACCCCCCTCCCTCTCTGTATTTTTCCTAACAACCTCACCATTATACATTGGAAGCTCAAATTTGACATCAAGTTTGAGAAAGGGAGTTTTTCCTTTTGTGGTTTTTGAGTGAGTATGGGTAGTTTTGGCTGTGGAAGTGGAAGATGATGATGATGGTGATGATGAGGATGATGATGAATATGGTGGATATGGAGGAGGCTTTCCTCCACTACCCTTTGAATCCCTCTCTTCATCCTTTTTGTCCCTCTCTTCAAAGAGGATCCTAACCCTTTCAGTCAGTTCATAGAAATCCTTCTTGTATGCTTCGTCTTCTGAAAGAATTTCAGTCTCTCCAATAACTGACATGATGGCTATGGATTCAATTTCAGCTTCTGGTGCAACTTGTACCTCTTCAATCTCAACTTCTGGGTACCTCCTGAATCTTAGCTTCTAGAGATAAAACTTGAGGTGCTTCAAGTGCAGCTGTGAGTGGAACTTTGGGTGGAGATGGTGCCCTTGTGGCTCTCCATCTTCGGGTCCTAACCTAAGGACTAGCAACCAATAGTTTCCCTTTTCCTCTCTGCAACTTTAACCTTGTAATCATCACAAATTTTCAACCATTAAAACCCTACTTGCACAAAAATCAAGAAAATAAAGAAAATAACCTTAACAACCTTTCAACTTGGCTCTGATACCACCTTGATCTGAATTTGAATGTTAGTTTTTTTGTGCTAATTTCATATTCAGAATTATAAATAATTTGCTGATCTTTTGCTTCACGTGCATAGGTTTCTTGAGGTGTTTTTTAGTGTTAAACATGTAAATATATCAAGTTTTATGTTAAATTCATTATCAATTTAAACATAAAAACATAATGTTGAATAACAACAATAAAATGTACAACAAACCATCAAATGATCCATTAACACAATGTTTTGAAGAAGGAGTTCACCCCTCCCAGGCTACATCTCCATGGTCCAACTTCCATGGCTTGGGCCTTTGTATTAGCTCAAATGTGAAAAAAGTGTTTTTAAAAACTGTCTCACCTCGCACACTGTCGTCATGGTGATTCTTAACTGATCTTGCTTTGTACTTGCGTTGACTCTTGAACAAGTATTTTCGCCATTGCCATGTACGTTTTGGAAACAAAAAACAAGAACTTGTGGAACCTATTCCTTATTTTTCAAATTGTTTTGGCACTTTCTCTTTGACCTTTGCACTCTCTTGCACGGGAACCTTGTTTCCAACATTGCTCAACACTGATGTTGACTGCTGCAAATCTCTCACATCTTGTTTACCTCCTTTCAAAGGCAACATGTTAGAGTCTTGAAACATCTTATTACAAAAATAATTAACTTCAATGAAATCAACTTGTTCATTTGATGCATCTTTCTTAAAGGCCGCATTCAAAACATGTCTATGTTTGATCATTAACAAAGTCAAATTTTGACTTGCATTCACTATTCTCTTCATTTCTCCCGCATGTATAAGAGACAAACTTGTCTTCTTCTCATCCACTCTAACTATGTACTAAACTCCATATTTAAAGAAGTGATACTTATTCTCATGGCGATGAAACACTATTTTCCTATCATAAAGATATGGAGTTCCTAAAACAATACCTGAAATCTCAAGCGGCACCACATCAAGTTCAATTTCACCAAGAAAGTTTGAATTGATGGAAAAGTTTTAAAAGTTTTCATTCTTGCATATCCACTCTAAAGGATAAGGTCTTGGATGTCTATCATTTTCAAGGTTTAGCTTCTTAACTAAGTCTTACGATATCAAATTAGCTTGATACCCACTATCAAATAGTGTGTCTATCTTGGTATGTTTAGAAACGACTCTAATATGGAAAAGTTCAATTCTTGTATCTTCATATTGAGTGACATTGGAAAAAATTGAATAACTAGTGCTTGCTATGTTCTTAACTTTCAAACCCATTGTTGTAACCTTTGTTTCATCTCCTGAATCCGAACCTAAGTCAGGTTCAATTATTGCAGCAATTTTCCCCTTGTCTTTGGCTTCAACTCTAGATGAAGTTGCCAACAATGGACTTCATCATGGCCATTCTTCAAACAAAGTTTACATGTGAGTTTCTCTTTCTCTCTTTTGATAGAGCTATTTCTATTTCCTCTTCCATTAAAATTTCCCTTTCCTTTACCCTCATACTCAAGGAAAATATCAATTTTCTCATCTATATTCTGTTTCCCTCTTGCTTCTAAATGTGTGGCTTGAATGCAAACCTCATCTAAGTTTGTGGGACTGAACATGAGAATAGTGCGCCTAAGGTAACTATGAAAACCCCCAATATAATTTAACAAATCTTCTTGAGAATACAAATTAATACCCAAAATATGAGCTCTTCTCCTAAATTCATGAGTATAATATTGCACACTTTTCCCTTTCAATTGTCTAAAATTCTACCAGTCCATAATGCCTTTTTGCATGTAAGGTAGAGGATAAAATTTATTTTTAATGGCAACAATAAAACTTGATCAAGACATTAAGATCTTTCCATAGTTTTTAATCTCTTCTTGAGTCCTTGCTTCCCACCATACAAGTGTTTATACTTCCATCCTCAAGGAAGCCAATTGAATATTCATGTAATCTTCTTAAAGGTTATGAATTCTGCAATAAACCTCCAATTGACGAATCCAATTGTCCAACTTCTCTGCATTTACCTCGCCATTATACATAGGAAGCTCAAATTTGACATCAAGTTTGAGTAAGGGAGTTTTTCCTTTTGTGGTTTTTGAGTGAGTATGGGTAGTTTTGGTTGTGGAAGTGGAAGATTATGATGATGGTGATGATGAGGATGATGATGAATATGGTGGAGATGGAGGAGGATTTCCTCCACTGCCCTTTGAATCCCTCTCTTCATCCTTTTTGTCCCTCTCTTCAAAGAGGATCCTAACTCTTTCAGTCAGTTCATAGAAATCCCTCTTGTATGCTTCCTCTTCTGAAAGACCTTCGGCCTCTCCCAAACCTGACATGATGGCTATGGATTCAAGCTCAGCTTCTGGTGCAACTTGTACCTCTTCAATCTTAGTTTCTAGTGCAACTTGTACCTCCTCAATCTTAGCTTCTGGAGATAAAACTTGAGGTGATTCAAGTGCAGCTGTGAGTGGAAATTTGGGTGGAGATGGTGCCCTTTTGGATCTCCCTCTTCTGGTCCTAACCTCAGGACTAGCAACCTGTTAGCACATGAATTGGACCCCAGGCTGAAAAGGGCAAAACAGGGTAACAACTAAACTATGCTCAGCCTTGTAGCTAGCCCTACAAGGACAGGAGAGGGATCTCTCCGTGAAAATATATTCAATAAAACACAATAATGGACTGATATTAGGCTAGGTAAAATGATGGGAAAAAGTTTTAATAAATGAATGAGTTTTCAGGGATGTGTGAGATCAAAAGGGACAGTTGAAACTGGGGAATTAAATAAGGACACAGGGTATTTCATGGGGAAAGATAGGAAAGATATTTAGCAATCAAGGTTTAATAAAGATGGGATGGAAAGACCGGTGAGGAGCTGAAAAGGGCACAATAAATGGATCCTTTTCAAACAGAAGAAAAAAAACAAAGTATGAATGATTTCCCAAGGCAGGGCATGAAAATGGATCCTACCTTTCTATCTTGAAAGCATTCAAAAGGAAATGTTTATGGATGAGAGGTGAAACATAACAATTTACATATGAAACAAAAGAGAGAAACAAATGCTAAATCTCATATCACATGGATCCCACAAATCAGAGCTGCATCTCTTATTAATTCCCTGTCAAACTGTACAATGGAGTGCAAAATGTTCTTTCCACACTATTCCCCTACTGCTAAATTATAGACTTTCAGACTGGTTTACAAATGATTCACAATTACAATAAATAGGCCAAATTTGTGGGAACATAGATCCACAAAAGAGGGGATGTTTTAATAGCTGAAGAACTGAAATCTGAAGATAGAAAAAAGAACTAACAATTTGCCCTAAAGAAGGAAAAACATTACATTTGATCATCTGGGCAGATTTTGTTGTTACATAAAAAATATACAATTGAAGAGCCAATCCTATTTTTCTGCTGTTGTAGAAATCTTTGTTTTATTTAGATCTCAGCCAGCTGACTATTTGCTTTTCTTTCCATTATTCGTTTGAATAAAATTGACATTTTATAAAATACTTTGAAATGAAACTGAAATGAAATAATACTTTCGGTGAAGGGAAATTAATTCTTTGAATGGGAAAAAGGGAAGGGAAGGAGGTGGGGTCCACGTTATAATCGCAATCGGAAGGGGTAGGAGGGGAATACAACATATGAAATTTTTTTATGATATGCTATGGGATGCATTTAATATAGAGGGGTAATCGCAATCGGGGATCAGGGAGAGGGGAAGGTGCATTGGGAAGTGACATGAACTCCAATGCGGTTGGCGTCTGTCCGATGGGTAATGTAATAAGAGAGCAGAAATCCCTTTGAAAATAAATATAAAATGATTTCTCATTTTATACAAAGGGACAGATAATTTTATTAAGAGGGTGGAGGATTTTTTGGTGGGACCAGGATATAACACAATCACAATTGGAATCAGGATCGGGAGATTGGGGCGGAGTATAACATAACAAGTTTCACTACCTCCGATGCGATGAGGATGCGGCGATGGGGAAAACCTTTGTATAAATAAAATAAAACAAAATTTAATTTTACAAAGGGGAAAGGTCTTTTATAATGGACGGGCAGAAGATTATTATAGTGGGCCCGCATGTCAATTGGAATCAGGAGGTGAAAGGGGAGTGGGAGCGAAACAATATATGGAATCGCCGATTGCGATGGCTCGATCACATATGGGTTGTCAGATTGGGGGGGTCGATCAACGGTCAGGACGTGCATCGGAGGGGGTCAATCGGGGTTTGCCATCAGAAGCCATTCAATTGCATCAGAAGTTGGGATATGGGCCGATTGGAACGCACATATCAAATGTTGCGATGTGATTAATCGAAGAGATTGGATTGGGGGTGCGATCGGCGGGATTTATAATACGAAACTTAAACTTTGTTCTAAAGTTTAAGGGGTTATGAAAAGGGGAAGTGGTTTATAATGACGGGGATTATAATATAAAGAACTTTATTATAAAGTTCTATGGCATGGAGGGGAAGTGGTTGTATATATCGGATTTTATGATAACAAATATTTAATACGTTATTAGAAAGTTTTTAAAGGGACATGAAGGGGAAGTGGTTTAATCGCGTATGTGTTTTAAATGATTAAATAATGTGATTATGTAATTGGAAGGGGGGAAAAAGGGATTTTATAAGGAAAAAATTAAACTTTAAAAATAAATTTTAAGGGAAAATGGGAAATAGGGATTATATGAGGATATAGGGGACATTTACTTCACTTAAGCATAAATTTCAATCCAGAAGTTAGTTTTAAGAGTGTAGTATACCGTTGGAAAGCTCTTTCCAGGCTCTTTCTGATGGGTCTAGCTAGAAGATGATTTGGTGCTGAACTTGCTGTGGAAAACCTCTCTGAAAGGCAGGGTGATGACTTTGTGGAGAAAACAACTTCTGAAATGTGAATTATTACATATGCTGACATAAAATTACATAATGAATGATAACAAAGGCAAAGTATCATGTTTTCACCTCAAAACATGGTTTTGAGGTGAAAATTACATCAAACTAAATGAAACATTTCTTTGATCTTTCTAGGTGCTGTGACTTTGAGTTTATTGACTTCCTCATGACCTTGCTGATATTTATTGACACTTGACTCATTATTTTGACCATGGTGAGACCCTAGATACTAATGAGACCCATCTTATGACCTACTGACATGATTTTGAGAATGAAAATGACTAATGAATGAAGACCATAGAGAGGGTAATCAACAAGTACCTCATGAGGGAAAACTGATGAAAAATTACTACCATCAATGAATCCATGACCTAGCGGAATGGTGAAATTTATTCGGTATGAGACTCCTAATATGAAAATGAAAAAGAGAAGTTTTGATCACTGATGGCAGTATGACTAGACTGACACTAACATTGGCTCCAATGGGGATGGTAGCTCCTTGGAGGTGCCAAGAACACCGTAGACCAAGTAGCCTTATCCATTGGGCATGGAGTCAAAACACTAAAAACTGACACAATGAAAACTGACTCTGACTCAAGACTAAGACTGAAAAATGAAATAAAACCAAACCATACACATATCATCCAAGTTTTATAGCCTTCACCTCGGGCCCAAAACTTGAATGACTATGTACTTGAACTTTGATAAAAAATAACATGGTATATACAATGATGATGATATAGATCCTGATCCATTGTCTTTAACAATGGTAGTGCTTCAAAAGCCTACCATTTACTGCTCCTCCAGGGAAATCCTGGCCATCCATTTCTGAAAGCAAGAAGGCATTCTGTCCCTTGTATCCTGAAATCCTGTATGGCCCTTTCCAAAGGTTGTCAAACTTACCGTGCTTCCCTTTGTCTTCATTCCTTGCATCTCATTTCAACACTAAATCATCCAGCTGAAACTTTTCTGCTTTAGTCTTTCGGTCATAGATATTTTTAATCTTCTCCTACAATTGAATCACATTCTGTGACACTTCTTCTCTTGTTTGCTAAAGGTGGATCATCTGAATGATCCTTCGTTGATTGTCATCGTCCTCGCTGCCAACTTCTTGCAATAATCTCATAACTGGAACTATAAGAGATGTGGGAAATAAAGCATCAGTACCATAAACCAGCTCAAAAGGTGACATACCTATTGATTTCTTACTGCTAACTCTGTCTGCCCATAGAGCGTTGATGAGCTTGCGATGCCAGTTTCTTTTGTTTGCCTCCAGCATTTTCTTAATTATGTTTATCAACGATTTGTTGGATGATTCTGCTAGGTCGTTGCCTTGTGGATAATACACTGTTGAATGGCCCAATGTGATATTGTATTTTTCACAGAAATCGACCATCTTCTTGGATCGGAACACAGTTGCGTTATCTGGTACAATTTTGTATGGGCAGCCAAAACGAGATAGAATATTTGATTCAAGAAATTGAATAATTATCGTGTCTGTAGCTTACCTGGCTGGGATGGCCTCGATCCATTTCGTAAAGTAATCTGTACTTGTCAATATCCATCGGTGTTGTGCTGAGGACGCGGGATGGATTTCTCCTATGAAATCGAGTCCCCATTGCTGAAAGGGCGCGTTCATAGAAACTGGTTTTAAAGGAAGAGGAGGCAATTTCTTCTTCCCTTGGAAAATTTGGCATTCGTGACAATTCATCACTATTTTGTATAAATCAGAAAATAACGTGGGCCAATAATATCCTGCCCTAAATACCTTGTTAGCTATAGTCTTCCAAAACAAGTGGTCGCCACAATCACCTTTGTAGAAATCATGCATTACTTTCTGAGCTTCTTCTTCCACCAGAAAATTGAGCAGAACACCTCCTGGATCTTTCTAATATAGAGCACTATTTAAAATACAATATTTAGCAGATTTAGGTTTCAAAGATCTACCTTTACTCTTAGGCATGCCTGGAGGAGATGACAAATGTTGAAAAACATACAAAATATTTGAATACCAAGGGGACTGCAGAAAAATATCTGAAATTGGAATAAGCAAACCTTCATCTTCCTCCTCTGACATTGTTGTAATTAGGTTTATATCCAAAGCACAAAGATTTGATTGGGCCATCAATTTTGCCAAGCCTTGGCCTTTGATTAACTTCGTGGGCTTGATCTCCAATTCATACTCCAACATAGCTTCTATCCATTTACCTCTTCGACCTTCTGGATCAGTTTGCATCAACACATCCTTCACTACTGTGTTAGGGACATATGCTATAGTATGTGAATGCAGAATATAGACCCTAAAATCCTTCAATGCCTTGATAAGAGCCAATGCCTATTTTTCAATAATATTATACCTTAAAGTAGCATCTCTAATAGTCCTACTGAAAAAGGCAATTGGCTTTTCTATTTCATCTCTCTTTTGCATTAAAACAACAGCCATAGTATGCTCTGATGCAAATGAAAATATGATAAAATCTTGAGTATAGTCGGGACTAATAAAAATTGGGGCATTAAACAAAGCAAAATTTACCAAATTGAATGACTTGATAGCTTCCTCACTCCATTTAACAGTGCTGTCCTTCTTCAACATATTGGTCATTTCTCTCAGATGCTCAGCCAGATTGGGTATAAATCGGCGCAAAAAGTTCATCTGACCATTAAAGGCCCGAATCTCCTTTTTTTTCCATGGAAGGTCTATGTGTTGAATTTCCTCCACTCTAGCTGGATCGATGTGGATACCATCTTTAGAGATGATATTCCCCAGCAATTTTCCCTCATCCATGGCAAAGAGACTCTTCTTGGGATTGAGAGAAATCCCAAACTTTCTGCAACGCTGAAAAACAACTCTCAAATGGTGCAAATGCTCCTCATCTGAACCTGAAAATACTGTCAAATCATCCAAATAAACAACAAGAAAAACATATTTTTCATTTGCAAAAGTAATGTCCATTGCTCGTTGGAAAGTAGCTCCAGCGTTCTTGAGTCCAAAGGGCATTTTAGCATATTGGAAGGTTCCCTAGGGTGTTGTGAAGGCATTTTTATCTTGGTCCTTCTCATGCACCAAGATCTGGTTGTAGCCTGAGTAGCCATCAAGTAGTGACATCCTAAATGCTCCAACTACTCTCTATAGAATATGGTCCATTTTCGGAAGTGGATAATTATCCTTTAAGAATGCCTTATTCAAGTTCTGAAAATCTATACACAATCTTATCTCTCCTGTCTTCTTACATACTAGGACCAAATTTTAAATCCAGTCAGAAAATCTAATGGGAACTATGATACCTGCTTTGTACAACCTGTTTACCTCTTTTTCAATCGATGGCAGCAGCTTCGGATTGGTTCTTCTCAGCTTCTGTCTGAATGGCTTTTTGATCCGGCTTGATAGGAATAGTATGCTGGATTATGTTCTTATCATACACCTTAAAATATGAATAATCCCATGCAAATACATCAGAAAATTCAGAAAGAAACTTCACATACTTCTCCTTTACCTTAGGGGACAATGCCTTTGACAACTTCACAAACTTGGGCTGGTCAGCTATTCCAAGATTCACATCTTCAACTCCTTTCTCCGTGGGCACTAAGCTTAGTTTCTTTGCGACATCGTCCTAGTCAAAAATCTCCTCTAGAGGTATAAGGCCTCTAGGAATTAAATTATCTTTCAGCTGCAATATGTCCATCTGGTTTGTTTCAATCTCTTGATCATCAACCCCATACTTACCTTCTATTGGAGTATCTTTGAATTTTCCATCACCCTGCAAAAATGCATTAATCTCATTATCATCCCAAAACACTTGCCAATACCTTAAATTTTTCGGAACAACAGGCCTATGTTTGACATGGATCTCGAATTTATTGCTGGAGTTCATCGAAATCTTCAAGTTGCTGGTAGTAGTGGCAAGGGAATCAACAATAATGTTCTGCATCCTGGGTACTGCTATCAAAGTGTATTCTAGGAAGGTCTTCAAGATATCAAGGACTGCATTTCTGTATGCCCTCAACCTCAGATGTTTAGCTTGGTACTCTCCTTTCACTTGTTTGATTATTAACTCAGAGTCACCATACACAAAAATCCTCTTTGCATTCAACTTCTTCAAAATTTTGAGACCTGCAATCAAAGCTTCATATTCCGCTTCATTGTTAGAGCAGTCAAAAGCTAACTGATAAGCACAAACTCTAACATTGCTGGGAACCTTTTCAGGTTGGAAAACAAGGCTCCTAATCCATATTCCAATTCCAGCTCCATCCTTACCAATAGATCCATCGAAATCCATACTCCATAGGCCTTCTTCTTCTTCTTGTAGATGCTGAAATTTTGTTTCTTTCTCTTCTTTACCTTGGCTGATTTCTGGCTGTTCAGTGTCTTTTTGCTGCTGGCAGGCAGGAGTTTCAGAAGTGCTTGCAGCTTTATCTTTTTCCTGTTTGAGGACTTCCCTAAAATTCTCTGAAATATCAGGTATCTCATCTACTTGTACCAACTGAACATTCTCATCATTTAAACCACCATCTGAATACAAGACAAAAGACTCTAAATCTGTGTGGACAACATTAATGGGATGATTTACTGGCTTGTCTTTGTTGATAATCATATATTTCATTTTCTTCTCCCTATATAGTTTTCTCAATTGGCCAAACACGAGAATGGTGGCATAAGAGAAGTCAAGCTGCATGGTTCCCTTAAGTTTTGCACCCCAAGACCTAGATAGGAGCATTCCAAACCTTGGTGGGACATCAGCAACAACCACATCCATCAAGACATTTTTGGCTGGGATTTGATCTAAGACACTACCAAGTCTTTGATAAGATCAATAAAATGGACCCTACTTGAGTCAAAGGAATACAAATCATGGTATTTTCGAGTAATATCAAGGCCTAGCTTCTCCATGACAGCTTTGGGCATCAAATTATGTGAGGCTCCAGAGTCCAACATAGCATTATGAAGGATAAAATCATGTACTCTAAGACTCAGGTAAAAGGGAGGGATTTCATTTTCTTCAGATTCTTCTGTGGCTGGACCAAAAATAAGTTCAGGTTAGTCATATTCTACATTAACCATATCAAAAATAGAGTCTATTTGCAAGACTTTAGACACCTGAATTTTATATGCACTATTCTTCACCAACTCAGTCAGGGGCATAGACACTTTCAGTTTAGAAATTTCATTCTATAAATTAAAATAAGGAGCTTTTTCTACCTCTTTAACTGGAAGATATTTATTCTCTGTTTTCTCTTTTACTTCGCTCTGCTGATTCTTTTCATTTTCCGTGTTAATCGCTGAAGGTTCTTTGCTGGAGGAAGGGTCAGCCGACTCTTTCCCTTTATTCTGTGCATCGTTCTTCATTTGGAGCTCTTTTCTTTTCTGAATGGGACTGATTGTAACATCTCTGTTCCTCAGAGAATATTGCCTTTGCTGAGCTGAGAGAGCATTCATATACCCTCTTTTGTAGTCATCGGACTCTTCTTCCAACACTATGTCATTGGCCAAAATGAAATTTTAGTCTTTTTGAATGTCTGGAGTCGCCACTGTGTATTCTTCGTCTTCTGTGAGGAAAATTGGCACACCATCAGCTATGAAAAAATTATTGGCCTCAATCACAGGATCATCGTCATCTGAGTCTGTCCCTTACACGTAGTTCTGCTTCAATGGAGTTTTAATCTGCTGCTGTGGTGGTGCTGCTTGGTCCTACGTTCTTTGTTCTCTCTGCTTGATCCTAAACTGTGGCTGCTGCCCTCTAAAATTTGGATTTCTTATTTGAGGCTTAGGTCTATCTGAAATGGTCAATCGATCGACCATATTTTCCACTGTCTGAATTAGAGTGTCCATTTTGCTGTATGAAGGAGAGGCCTCCTCTTTCACCATGACTCTTTTTTCTGCTCTAGCTCGTGCTCTTTAGCCAGTAGATTAGCTTCAACGCTCACTGCTATCTTCTGCATGTCCTCAATTGAAGATGGATCTCTTTCACGCAGCTGATATGCCATATCGGCATCAAAACCATCTGGAAATTTTAGCAATGCTAATCCCACAGGAGGTTTAAGGTTAGCTGGAATAGCATTATATATAGCATTAAATATTAAAAAATAGTCTTGCATAGTTTCACCCACATTTCTTTTAATATTCTCATATTCAGATAGAATTTGGAGTGGGTTATTTTTTACCTCCCACCGGTCTGAAAAATGTGTGTGCAACTCCTGTAAAGTGCGAATTGAGCCTACTGGTAAGGCCTTGAACCATTTCCTAACTTCACCTCCGAAGCTTTAAACAAACGCCTGGTAGTTACATTCTCTGCTTCTACCTCATGTATATCAAAAAAGTCATTCATTTTATCAACGTGTTTTTGGGCTGTGATGCTCTGGGTGGCATCAAAGATGGGAATTTTACTCTGATAGTCAGCAGGCATATCATTGAGGACCTGGGGTAAAACTAGGGGTGCACACCGGGCAGCCATGGCTCTAGGTGGATTTAAAACAGATTTTGTAGGATTTAAGGGAGGTGTTGATGGAGGAGATGACAACTGAGAATTGACTGATGGGAATGTTGATGAATTAGGAGGAGGGAATGTTGTTCCTGATGATTCTGAAGGCTCATTAATATTAGCTACAATGATGGACTGAGGAGAATTCAAAATGTAATCATCAATGGAGGAATTTTCTCTTTGAACTTCAATATCTACAAGGAACTCAGGATCTAAAATTTTATCTTCAATGTCAGTTTCAGACTTATTTCTAAACAAAGAAAGGTCAAAACTCTCATCAAAAGAAAGATCTTCTACGAAAAACCACTCACTGGGCCAAGTATAGGATCTGAAGATGGGTCTGGGACTTAGTGATCCTTCTTATCTTCTGAAAATTCTTGGGATAAGATTTGGATTTTCAAACACAAGGGGAGGATTTGGATCTGGATTAGCCCTTGTGTATCTTCTTGAAACCAGTGTGGTCAATTTCCTACTTTACAAAATTCTATTTCGAGCCTAACAAACTCTGAACATCATCATCCAAGGTGCAGGAATTTACAAGGAAAATATTACTGGGGTAATGAATCTTCATGCTAAATTAGTTCCCCAGTATGGTCGCCAGAGATGTTAGCACCTGAATTGGACCCCAGGCTGAAAAGGGCAAAACAAGGTAACAACTAAACCACGCTCAGCCTTGTAGCTAGCCCTACAAGGACAGGAGAGGGCTCTCTCCGTGAAAAGATATTCAATAAAACAAAATAATGGACTGATATTAGGCTAGGTAAAATGATGGGAAATTTTTTTAATAAATGAATGAATTTTTAGGGATGTGTGGGATAAAAAGAGACAGTTGAAACTAGGGAATTAAATCAGGACATAAGGTATTTCATGGGGCAAGATAGGCAAGATATTTAGCAATCAAGGTTTAATAAAGATGGGATGGAAAGACCGGTGAGGAGCTGAAAAGGGCACAATAAATGGATCCTTTTCACATAGAAGAAAAAAACATAGAGTATTAATGATTTCCCAAGGCAGGGCATGAAAATGGATCCTACCTTTCTATCTTGAAAGCATTCAAAATGAAATGTTTATGGATGAGAGGTGAAACATAACAATATACATATGAAACAAAAGAGAGAAACAAATGCTAAATCTCATACCACATGGATCCCACAAATCAGAGCTACATATATTATTAATTCCCTGTCAAACTGTACAATGGAGTGCAAAATGTTCTTTCCACACTATTCCCCTACTGCTGAATTACAGACTTTCAGACTGGTTTACAAATGATTTACAATTACAATAAATAGGCCAGATTTGTGGGAACATAGATCCACAAAAGAGGGGATGTTTTAACAGCTGAAGAACTGAAATCTGAAGATAGAAAAAAGAACTAAAAATCCACCCTAAAGAAGGAAAAACATTACATTTGATCATTTGGGCAGATTTCGCTGTTACATAAAAAATAGACAATTGAAGAGCCAATCCTATTTTTCTGCTGCTGTAGAAATCTTTGTTTTATTTAGCTCTCGGCCAACTGACTGTTTTCTTTTCTTTCCATTATTCGTTTGAGAAAAAACTGACATTTTATAAAATACTTTGAAATTAAACTGAAATTAAATAATACTTTTGGTGAAGGGAAATTAATTCTTTGAATGGGAAAAAGGGAAGGGAAGGAGGCAGGGTCCATGTTATAATCGCAATCGGAAGGGGTAGGAGGGGAATACAACATATGACAAAATTTTATGATATGCTGTGGGATGCATTTAATATAGAGGGGTAATCGCAATCGGGGATCAAGGAGAGGGGAAGGCGCATTGGGAAGTGACATGAACTCCAATGCGATTGGCATCTGTTCGATGGGTAATGTAATAAGGGAGCGTAAATCCCTTTGAAAATAAATATAAAACGATTTCTCATTTTATACAAAGGGATGGATAATTTTATTAAGAGGGCGGAGGATTTTATGGTGGGACCAGGATATAACACAATCGCAATCGGAATCGGGATCGGGAGATCGGGGTGGAGTATAACATAACAAGTTTCAATACCTCTGATGCGATGAGGACGCGATGATGGGGAAAACCTTTGTATAAATAAAATAAAACAAAATTTAATTTTACAAAGGGGAAAAGTATTTTATAATGGACGGGCGAAAGATTATTATAGTGGGACCGCATGTCAATCGGAATCAGGAGGTGAAAGGGGAGCGAGAGCGAAACAATATATGGAATCACCGATTGCGATGGCCCAATCGTATATGGGCCGTCGGATTGGGGGGGTTGATAAACGGTCAGGATGTTCATTAGAGGGGGTCAATCAGGGTTTGCCATTGGAAGCTGTTCAATTGCATTGGAAGTTAGGCGATGGGCCGATCGGAACACACATATCAAATGTTGCGATGCGATTAATCGGAGCGATTGGATCGGGGGTGCGATCGGCAGGATTTATAATATGAAACTTAAACTTTGTTCTAAATTTTAAGGGGTTATGAAAAGGGGAAGTGGTTTATAACAGTGGGGATTATAATATAAAGAACTTTATTATAAAGTTCTATGGCATGGAGGGGAAGTGGTTGTATATATCGGTATTTTATGATAACAAATATTTAAAACATTATTATAAAGTTTTTAAAGGGACATGAAGGGGAAGTGGTTTAATCACATATGTGTTTTAAATGATTAAATAATGCGATTATGTAATCGAAAGGGGGGAAAAATGGATTTTATAAGGAAAAAATTAAACTTTAAACATAAAGTTTAAGGGAAAATGGGAAATAGGGATTATATGAGGATATAGGGGACTTTTACTTCACTTAAGCATAAATTTCAATCCAGAATTCAGTTTTAAGAGTGTAGTATACCGTTGGAAAGCTCTTTCCGGGCTCTTTTTGATGGGTTTGGCTGGAATATTATTTGGCACTAAACGTGCTATGGAAAACCTCTCTGAAAGGCAAGGTGATGACTTTGTGGAGAAAACAGCTTTTGAAATGTGACTTATTACATATGCTGACATAAAATTACATAATGAATGATAAAAAAGGCAAAGTATCATGTTTTCACCTCAAAACATGGTTTTGAGGTGAAAATTACATCAAACTGAATGAAACATTTCTTTGATCTTTCTAGGTGCTGTGACTTTGAGTTTATTGACTTCCTCATGACCTTGCTGATATTTATTGACACTTGACTCATTATTTTGACCATGGTGAGACCCTAGATACTAATGAGACCCATCCTATGACCTACTGACATGATTTTGAGAATGAAAATGACTAATGACTGAAGACCATAGAGAGGAGAATCAGCAAGTACCTCATGAGGGAAAACTGATGAAGAATTACTACCATCAATGAATCCATGACCTAGCGGAATGGTGAAATTTATTCGGTATGAGACTCCTAATATGAAAATGCAAAAGAGTATTTTTGATCACTGATGGCAGTATGAATAGACTGACACTAACACAACCGATATTTTCCCTTCTCCTCTCTGTAACTTTAACCTTGTAAGCATCACAAATTTGAAACCATTAAAACCCTACTTGCACAAAACTCAAGCAAATCAAGAAAATAACCATAGCAACCTTTCAACTTGGCACTGATACCACCTTGATATGAATTTGAATGTTAGTTTTGTTGTGCTAATTTCATCTTCAGAACTATAAATAATTTTCTAATCTTTTTCTTCATGTGAATATGTTTCTTGAGGTGTTTGTGAGTGTTAAATAGGTAAATGTATCAAGTTTTATGTTAAATTCATGATCAATTTAAACATTAAAACATATTTCTGAATAAAAACAATAAAATGTATAACAAACCATCAAATGATCCATTAACATAGTGTTTCGATGAAGGATTTCACCCCTCCTGGGCTACATCTCCTTGGTCCAGCTTCCATGGCTTGGGCCTCTGTATTAGCTTAAATGTGAAAAAAGTGTTGTTTACATTCATCTACTGCTCCTGAAACCTGCTTCAATGTGTTCATAATGTCCAAATAATCCATAATAGACTCTTTTTTCTCACAATTTGGTCGAATTTTTCAAAAGTTATAGCCTCCTAAATTCTAGTCTAGGAAACCCCACTAAATCTAGAGATAACTCTAGTTAGGCTGCTAAATTTTGGGGCAATGCCGAATTTGCGGGCTTCGCCGTTTTCTTTGCCATATTAATTGGGATTAATTTAATTTAAGTGGGAGTTAAATAATGGATTAGTGCTAAACACTCTCTTTAACATAATCCACATTAGCCATATGGTTTGCTCTTGTTAACACGATGATTATGGGTAATTAAACCCATATTAAAAAACTTATCCCAATGCTTATGTCATAAGTCTCCGCTCGGTCGTAGCATAAAGGTCTTGTGTGGAGGGGGCTCGCCCCCTCCATACCCTCGTTGGTAAAACCTTGAGTATTGAAATATAAATCAACAACTATATATGTTAAGTTTTAAAGTCATGGTATTGTGGTAGTCAGATGTGTTGGACCTGGGGAGGTCACGGGGTCGAGCCTCGACCTTCGCCCAGCCAGTGCATAATAATTTTTCTACCCAAAATAACATATGCCTAACCTTTGGACTTGTTAAAAATTTGGACTTCATTAATATTTCAACCTTTGACGTATATGATATTTCAAAGTTTAGAAACATATAACCCGACCTTTGATATGTATTAAATTCGAAATTTGAACCATAATTAGGCCTTGACCTTGGTCCACTAGAGGGGGCACGTGGCGGCCCGTGGATGCACTACGTGTCTGCCTCTGGTTGGACTATCCCATGCATTAAAAAAAAATCATTCAACCATTAATATTCAAGATTCGACCTTAGGAGATAATAAAAAAATTTCACCTTCCAAACCTTCCGGTGAATCCTATAGTGACACTTGTCACAATGTCATTGGGAGAAAATGATAAAATATTTCGAGAATATCCTTTTCTTTCCTGAATAGGCTTCCATGTCATCATTCTATCCTTTCTGCAATTTTTTTAGCTGTTAGGAAAACAAACAATAGGTTCTATCTTCCTCATCCGGAGTTGGTTTTCAATGAAACAAATTGCGCCAGATTCCTGGTGATGAGCTCTTCGTTGTCGTTTAGTTTCCAATCGATTATAAGAATTTCAATTTTTAAGCTTTAACACTGAGCACCTGATCGTTCCTCCTTACTATAATCCTTTTGGACCGCAAAATCTCTTTGATTACTGATCATGTGGATGAGGGTACAATTCCCTCACCCTTCTAGTCTCAATTCACTGAAATTTTCCCATTTTCATCAATTGGAGTCTTTCACAAAAACTAAGCTTTTTCCTTGAATCTTGCGACCCTCTCTTGCTATTTTATACATCGTCATGCTACAATTTCCTTGAATTTGTAGAGAAACAAGTTATTCTTGTAGAAAAAAACTTGTTCTCACCTCGGTCATCAATCAAAGGAAACTTAAAAATGGTCTCACCTCGCACATTATCGTCATGGCGATTCTTAACTGATATTTCTTTTTACTTGTGTCGAATCTTGACCAAGTATTTTCGACATTACCATGTACCTTTTGGAAATAAAAAACAAGCACCTGTGGAACCTATTCCTTCTTTATCAAATTGCTTTGGCACTTTCTCTTTGACCTTTGCACTCTCTTGCACCAGAATCTTATTTCCAACACTTCTCAACACTGATGTTGATAGCTACAAATCTCCCACATATTGTTTACCTCCTTTAAAAGGAAACCTGTTAGAGTCCTAAAACATCTCATTACACGCATAAGCAACTTCAATGAAATCATCTTGTTCATTCGATGCATATTTGTAAAAGGCCTCATTCAAAACATTTCTATGTTTGATCATTAACAAAGTCAAATTTTGACTTGCATTCACTATACTCTTCATTTCTCTTGCATTTATAATAGACAAACTTGTCTTCTTCTTATGCACTCTAACTATGTACTCAATTCCATATTTAAACAAGTGATACTTATTCTCATAGAGATGAAATAATTCTTTCCTATCATTAAGATATGGACTTCCTAAAACAATATCTGAAACCTCAAGTGGCACCACATCAAGTTCAACTTCATCAAGAATGTTTGAATTGATGGAAAACCTTAGTATGAACTTCCTTGTTACCTACAAGTTTGAATTCTTTCATATCCACGGTAAATGATAAGGTCTTGTATGTCTAACAATTTCAAGGTTTAGCTTCTTAACTAAGTCTTCAGAAATCAAATTAGCTTGCGACCCACTATCAAATAGTGTGTCTATCTTGGTATGTTTAGAAACGACTCTAATATGGAAAATTTCAATTCTTGTATATTCATCTTGAGTGACACTGGAACAAATTGAAGAACTAGTGCTTGCTACTTTCTTACATTTCAAACCCATAGGCTATTGTTGTAATCTTTGTTTCATCTCCTGAATCTGAACCTAGGTCATGTTCAATTATTCCAACAATTTTCCCCTTTTCTTTGGATTTTAGTTTTTTTGGCTTCAACTTTGGATGAAGTTGCCAACAATGGTCTCCGTTATGGCCATTCTCTGAACAATGTTTACATGTGAGTTTCTCTTTCTCTCTTATGATAGAACTATTTCCCATTCCTCATCCATTAGACTTTCCCTTTCCTTTACCCTAATACTCAAGGAAACTATCACTTTTCTCATCTATATTTTGTTTCCCTCTTAATTCTAAACGCATGGATTGAACATAAATGTCATCTAAGTTTGTGGGTCTGAACATGAGAATAGTGTGCCTAAGGTAACTGTGAAAAACCCTAATATACTTTAACAAAGTTTCTTGAGAATAAAAATTAATACCCAAAATAAGAGCTCTTCTCCTAAATTCATGAGTATAATCTTGCACACTTCTCCCTTTCAACTGTCTAAAATTCTACCAGTCCATAATGAATTTTTGCATGTAAGCTAGAGGATGAAATTTCCTTTTAATGGCAGCAATAAAACTTGACCAAGATATTGAGATCTTACCATAGTTTTTAATCTCTTCTTGAGTCCTTGCTTCCCACCATAGAAGTGTTGATCCTTCCATCCTCAAGGAAGCCAATTGAATCTTTATGTCATCTTCTTGAAGGTTCTGAATTCTGCAATAAACCTCTAATTGAAAAATCCAATTGTCCAACTTCTCTGCATTTACCTTGCCATTATACATTGGAAGCTCAAATTTGACATCAAGTTTGAGTAAGGGAGTTTTTCCTTTGTGGTTTTTGAGTGAGTATGGGTAGTTTTGGCTGTGAAAGTGGAAGATGATGGTGATGGTGATGATGAGGATGATGATGAATATGGTGGAGATGGAGGAGGCTTTCCTCCACTTCCCTTTGAATCCCTCTCTTTGTCCTTTTTGTCCCTCTCTTCAAATAGGATCCTAACCATTTCAGTCAATTCATAGAAAGCATTATTGTATGCTTCCTCTTCTGAAAGACCTTTTAGTCTCTCCAAAACCTGACATGATGGCTATGCATTAAAGCTCAGTTGCTGGTGCAACTTGTACCTCTTCAATCTCATCTTTTGGTGCAACTTTTACCTCCTCAATCTCAACTTCTGGAGATAAAACTTGAGGTTCTTCAAGTGCAGTTTTGAGTGGAAATTTAAGTGGATATGGTGCCCTTGTGGCTCTCCCTCTTCTGTTCCTAACCTCAGGACTAGCAACCAATAGTTTCCCTTCTCCTCTCTGCAACTTTAACCTTGTAAGAATCACAAATTTCCAACCATTAAAACCCTACTTGCACAAAACTCAAGAAAATCAAGAAAATAACCTTAGCAACCTTTCAACTTGCCTCTAATACCACCTTGATCTGAATCTGAATATTATTTTTTCTATGTTAATTTCATCTTCAGAATTATAAATAATTTGTTGATATTTTTCTTCATGTGCATAGGTTTCTTGAGGTGTTTATGAGTGTTAAACAGGTAAATGTATCAAGTTTTATGTTAAATTCATGAGAAATTTAAACATTAAAACATAATGCTAAACAACAACAATAAAATGTACAACAAACCATCAAATGATCCATTAACAGTGTTTTGATGAAGGAGTTCACCTCTCCTGGGCTACATCTCCTTTGTCTAGCTTCCATGGCTTGGGCCTATGTATTAGCTCAAATGTGAAAAAATTATTGTTTACATTCATATGTTGCTCCTGAAACCTGCTTCAATGTGTTCATAATGTCAAAATCATCCATAATACACTCTTCTTGCTCCCAATTTGGTCGAATTTTGCAAAAGTTATGGCCTCCTTAATTATGGCCTAGGAAACCCCACTAAATCTGGAGATAACTACAGTTAGGCTGCTAAATTTAGGGGCAACACCGAATTTGGGGGCTCCACTGTTTTCTTTGCCATATTAATCGGGATTAATTTAATTTAAGTAGGAGTTAAATAATGGATTAGCGTTAAACGCTCTCTTTAACATAATCCGCATTAGCCATATGGTTAGCACTTGTTAACATGGTGATTATGGGTAATTAAAACCATATTAAAAACCTTAACTCCACGCTTATGTCATAAGTCTCTGCTCGGTCGTAGCATAAAAGTCCTGTGGGGAGGGGGCTGGCCCCCTCCATACCATCGTCGGTCAAACCTTAAGTATTGAAATATAAATCAACGACTATATATGTTAAGTTGTAATGCCATGGTATAGTGGTAGTCAGATGTGTTGGTGTTGGGTAGGTCGTGAGGTCGAGCCCCAACCTCTGCCCAACTTATACGTAATAATTTTTCCACCCGAAATAACATATGCCATACCTTTAGACTTGTTCAAAATTCAGACTTCATTAATATGTAAACCTTTGACATATATGATATTTCAGAGTTTGGAAACATATAACCCGACCTTTGATATGTATGAAATTCAAAATTTGAACCATAATTAGGCCTTGACCTTGGTTCACCAGAGGGGCGACGTGGTGGCCCCTGGCTGCACCACGTATCCGCCTCTGGTTGGACTATCCCAACCATTAAAAAAAAATCATTTGACCATTAAAATTCAAAATTTTACCTTGGGAGATAATAAAAAAAATTCACCTTCCAATCTTTCCGGTGAATCCTGTTGTGACACTTGTCATAGTGTCATTGGGCGAAAATGATAGAATATTCCCAAAATATCCTTTTCTTTGCTGACTAGGCTTCCATGTTAGCATTCTGTCCCTTCTGCAATTTTTTTAGCTGTTTAGGAAAACTAACAACATGCTCTATATTCCTCATCTAGGGTTGGTTTTAAATGAAAAAAATTGTGCCAGATTCCTCGCGATGAGATCTTAGTTGTCATTCAGTTTCCAATCGATTCTGAGCACTTCCACTTTTGAGCTTTAACACTGAGCACCTGACCATTCCTCCCCACTAGAAGCCTTTTGGACCCCAAAATATCTTTGATTACTGATCATGTGGATGAGGGTACAATTCCCTCACCCTTCCAGTCTCAATCCACTGAAAATTTCCCATTTTCATCAATTGGAGTCTTTCACAAAAACTAATATTTTTCCTTGAATCTTGCGACCTTGTCTTGCTGTTGTATACACCTTCGTGCTACAATTTCCCTGAATTTGCAAAGCAACAAGCTGTTCTTGCAGAAACAAAATTGTTCCCACCTGGGTCATCAATCAAAGGAAACTTAAAAAATGTCTCACGTCGCACACTGTTGTCATGGAAATTCTTAATTGATGTTGCTTTATACTTACGTCGACCCTTGACCAATTATTTTCGCCAATGCCATGTACCTTTTGGAAACCAAAAACAGGCACTTGTGGAACCTATGCCTTCTTTTTCAAATTGCCTTGGAACTTTCTCTTTGACCTTTGCACTCTCTTGCTCAACACTACTCAACACTGATGTTGACTACTGCAAATCTCCCACATCTTTTTTACCTCCTTTCAAAGGAAACCTGTTAAAGTCCTAAAACATCTCATTACAAGCATAAGAAACTTCATTCATCCAAAGCTCGATTTATGCATGAATCTCGCATTTCTCTATGGCTATTAAGCGAATTCATTGACCCTTGGCTTGGATCCACATGAATCACGATTCCTTCTGATTCAGGGGCTACCATGTGGTTAGCACTCCATCCAAATCAGTTAGTACCGATGACACATCCATCTGTTCATGCGTTGTTCATCCTTCAAGTCACGCGAAGTGGATCAATTCATGCCTACCTCCAGAATGGACGCAGGGTTCGGATCTCTTAGATCCTCTGCTACCTCGACTCCAAGGCTTCAAGAAGAGAATTTGTCCATGCCATATTTGTTCCAGATCTATACATTGCCACAATCCACCATAAACACAAATCTGGTCTCTTCCACCGCAACCACACAGATCAACAACAGATATGGTCTCACGCACGCAGCTCGATCCACAACACAGCAATCCTGCAGCTTCAGGATCTGTAAGCCTGCACACCACCAGCTCTTATAGTGGCTTATATCTAGCTCACGGCTTACAGTTTCACAGTCTCACGCAGCAGATCTTCGACCCCCTTCAAAATACCATGGCAAGTAAACAGGCACTTCAATCGATTTTGCAGGCAAACAAACCAGCCGCACAGACATCAAAACCTCTGCTTCGTTGAAGATCACATCTTCACACAGGTTGATCCATGCACGGAGTATGCATAACAGTCTTCCACAAATCAAAATCACTGACCGATACTGCAAACCGGGATCTGGCATATTTATTCTTCACGCAAATATTTTTTCATCCACGGCCACGCAGATCAATCCATTATGCATGCAATCACCTCCACACTTGGTCGTCTGCTTCACACGCAGGTCAACCATGCACACATCACTCACATAGCCAGCGTATGGAAATTAGATAGGTAGCGGCTCCCACAGCAGCTTACACAGCCGTTTCTATGCACTTAGCAATTCGCTTCAGCGCGAACATTAGCATTAAAACCATCCATCAACGCAGACACGGCCACTGGCTGTCCCTACTTACATCGCTATGGGCTACCTCCAGCAGCCACGTAGATCAACAACAGCTCACAGACTCGTCCCTTACAGATTCGATAGCCTTAGTGTTAATTCCTACGCACATGAGATTAAAAAACGGAACAGTGCTCCTTGCTAGGCAACATATACATCTTACTTTGTGCTCCGATACCAATTTTTAGGAGTAAAACAACGAAAACAATAAAGAATTTACCCAGAGAAATAAACATAAAAGGTCAGCAACAAATCATTAACATAAACACAAATGTTTAACCGGGAAAAACCCCAAACTTCGGGGAAAACCCATCCTAATGAAATTTCATTAGCCTTGGCCAAAACCCTGGCTAATCCAGCCAAGTGAGCCTTCACCGCTCACCTCCAGGCCTACATTACAATGAAGTCTTCCCAGCCTTTTATAGGCTCCATTACATGCAATACCGTGGGTTGAAAACTATGGGTGCACAAAACCATGTGCCCCAAAACCACTATTATTTACCCTAATCAAATATTGACTCTATCCCAAGTCAAATTTACCTAACAGATAGTGTTGATGAGTAAAATTATCACAATAAATACTCAAGTGATCCAACCCACAAAGAAGTTGAATTAGACTTTCCCTATATAAAATGATTAAATCCTATAGATTAGTGGCCTTACTAGTTTCAATGTAATTTAATGTTGAAAATAATTATTAACAAATTGAAATAACTCAAGGCTCTAATATATGGAAATGTACAACAATAAAGACTATAATTTTGCAAACATGATTAATCGAGCTTTACTAGAATATAGCTTCATAAACTCCCCTAACTGCATAAAAGGAAATGCTGTGCTAATTTAATAAATATTGAAATGACTAAACGATACTGAATTAATGAAATAAAATAACAACTATTCTAACTATGCAAGAGAAGAGACACACACATTGAATAGTCCGTTAATGCACATATCCGTCGTATGCAAGTTCATAGAGATCGCAAATCAAAAGAACTCTAATGCGAAACATGGGGTGAAGCTAGCGTCTAAATTAATTAACTAGAAAGAAAAGGAAAAATATATCTAATATATTTTGTAAAGAAATCAAAATATATATATTCCAAGTTTACTAGAATATAGCATAAAAAAACTACTTTAACTAACTAATTCTAATTCAATAGATATTGAAATGACTATACAATATTAAATTATTGAAAGAAAAGAGTAATTATTTTAATTTTGTAGTAGAATAAACACAAAAATAGTTTAATAATGTATAGATCTTTGTTATCAAATTTCTAATTAAAATAATTTTTATTATTTATTTTTATTTGCATTGTACTTAATTAATTTTTATTCTTTCATTAATTATTGAGCTTTAATATGGTATCTAATTATTGATGAATTGTTTTTTTTAATACAATTGGTTGAGAGTAAGATGCACTACATTTATACATTGGAAACAATTTTGATTGGATGAATATGTGGATAGAACAATGTTTACAATGTTACGGTAGGTTATAATGGAAAGGGGTGGTTAGATTGGTTAAATCTGCTCATTGTAATCAAGATACCAATACCGCAACGAGGGAAATTGAATTAGCATATGGTTTAAAAGATATATAAGCAAGCATGTTCACTCCTATTTTTTTAGTTATTTTCCATTATATTAATGTATGTGGTCTATTTCTTCTTAAATAATAAGTCTAAATATGTTTATTAATTGACAATGCATTTTTGACGTGTTGGGCATATTGCAGTTGAAACACCACAAGGTTATGTGGTACAATGACTATAAATTTTGCATCAAAAAGTTGGATGACAAGAAGAAAACCTCTAATTGTGGGATAATTGTAGTCTTCCAGTTCACTAATGTTTCCTTTAGAAGTGATAGGCATCCAGAGGTATCTGAAAAAAGATACTATGGATATTTGGATGATATACTTGAGTATGACTTTAACTCCTTTAAATCAGTCATGTTTCGGGTCAAATGGTACATGTTACAAATGAGTGAATGCGATCCTCAAAGAAATATTATTGAACATGCTGATGGATTTACCATTGAGCCAGGTACAAAGCCTTATGTTCTTCTAAGCCAATGTGAGTAGGCTTTTTATTCATAAGTTTTCGGTAAGGTGGGTTGGTTATATGTTCTTAAATATGATTCAAGAGGAAGGATTCTAAAGTATAATTTAGTGTAAGAGGATTATATTAACGAATAAGATGATTTAGAGGAGAAATTAGATGTGTGTTGTAGTTACTAAAATAACCCTCCTCAGTTTATTCTAATGCCTTGAGCCTAGAAGAATTAATGTGCCCGCATAGTCAAGTTAGCTCAAATGTTTCCTTGCAAACCATGGCTAGAAATTGTAAGTTGTGATTAGCCTTTTCCTGACTTGAGAAAGTGGAGGAAGGCTTGTGAACATGGCTAAACCCTAATGGCCAATCCAAAATCAATAAGGAGCACTAAGCCTTAGCCCAAGAGTAGAGAAAAACTTTGCAAATATTTAGCCTATCGAGGTGAGGCCCAAGTGTTGTGCAAGAAAATCCCCTCTACGGACAGAGGCGATCCCTCTCGCCCTAGGGTGGGTTTAGCAACAAGGGAACACACTGAATTCCTAAATTCCTAGTTTGTAAATGACATATGAAATAGAATAGATATTCTACCTCAGTCCAATGCTCTTTTCATGGCACGTGGCAGTGATCCTTTGATCCTTGTCCTTCAAGTCTCACGCTCCTTCGGTAGCGACGTTTACACATGCACAAATATAAAAAAAACACTCACAACATACAAACATATATATTCATCTACAACTATCCAACTAGTCAAGGAGAGTTAGACACTTCGAATATAAATGGAAACAAACTTGGAACTAGAAACCAGTCATGTAATATTGATATATGAAAAAGAAGTTTACAACCTACACCTTGACGTTGTAGACCTCCTTCGACAGGTTCAATCGGGCATGTCTCCAAGCATTCGTTTGTCATTCAGCTCAATGAGGCAGTGGGCTTAAACTCTCTCTCACAACAATGGACTCTTCTCTACTCTCTTCAACACACCAGCTATAATTATTGACTGTTTAGCTAGCTGAATCAATGTGAGGAAGAAGAATTTATAGGAGAGGAGGAGGAGGTTTGGGATCCACATAAGGTGGAGGAGAGTTCTATCCCTTTGGGAAGTTACACATTTGTAGGAACTAATAGGCCAAAGGTAGAAACTCGACTTGATCCAGTCAAGAAAACAACCATGACTCCGCCCACGAAGTTGTTAAATCATGTAAGCTTCATTTCCATTTTAAAAAAATTTCCAAAAGAAGCTCGGCGCAGGTGCCCTTCAGAGACAGAGCGGCCACGACGCTAGGCTCAGTGTAAATTTGTCTATGGGTGCGAGGAAATAACTACCTACCAGCGTCGACCCAAAATCATAGGTTTTTGAGGGTCTACTTGAGGAATTATCAACAGATATTGTGTTCCTGACATGTCAAGGGATGCAATGACATTCATGGCAATGTATGACATTACATAGGGGTCACTGAAATGGTCCTCCAATGTTTGGAATGGGGATTGCAGGGACAGTGACAAAATACTGTGTAACAGATGCCCCCTAAAGCATGAAGTCCGAGAGAGAGGGAGGGGTGAAATTCTTTACGAGAACATGCCCAAACCAAAATGTCACCGTTGGAAGACCTGCAAGATCAAGTACGACTGATATCTTTGATACATGAATATGTGGCATGGGCACAACCATCCATAATAGAGAACATGAAATAAGATCAAAGGTATGGACACAACCATCCAGTGAGAAGGATCATCAAATAGACTCAGGTATGGTCACAACCATCCAATCAGAAGAGTCATGCATATAGTCATGATAAACCAAATTGTCTCGCAGCCTATATTTTATCAGACAAAACCTAGGGTCTTGGGTCTGTCTCGACCCGAACAAGTACAAATTCAAGCATGTGAATGAATAAGTTGAGGTCGAACATCCAATAAAGTCACCTGATTACCAACCAATGATGAAATTTGTTAACAGGTGTGAGAGATACCACCAATAATGACAATGGTTCTCAAGGTACTACTAGTACAATCCACGAAATGTGAAAAATGAGTTGGATTCGAACACCCGTGAAATAACTTGATCGAAGGCCAATGATGAGTACCTGTCGTCGAATGCGAAGAAATTTCCACTGAGGCATGCAAGCCCTAAGGTACCAAAAGGGAATCTCTGGATTATCTTCCTTAATAATGAACTAAAGTCGACAGGAAGTGACCAATCGAAGGAGGGCCATAATGTTTCACACATCATTGACACAAGACAGTGGAATAAGATGATAATGAATCAAGACTAAACAGAGGATTAGGGGTTGAAAATTGTAGAAGGAAATTCTCTTGAACATATTGGCGACACGACTCCAAAATTTGGCAGTATTTGACATCAAGGGATCATAGGTCATGATGACTAGGCGAAGAGCAGATGAGAGGTAAAAACGGATAACCCAAATGCATGGAGGAAAAATGACGAATATGGGATGTCCCCAATCCGAAACGAACTCCAGATGAGTGTCATGTTTAAGAGCAACAAACTGCCGACACAACTGAGAACTAGTTCCATTTTCCTCCACCATTTCTGGCGAGTACCCCAATTATTTTTGGAAACAAGCTTGAAGGGAATAGCATATGCTTGTCAAGTAAGTTTGTCCTTTGGACAAATCCATCATAGTACATTTTACGAGCCCTTGGAAGGAGGAACTCGGTAACGTCATGGTGACGACGTCCAATTTCATTTAGTTTTAATGAGTCTGACAAAGGAAGAACTCAACATCTTTTCATGTTTAGAGAGTTTGAAAAGAAGCAGAACATAAAACTCCAGCAGGTCCCTTTTCGTAGGTAGTCTCACAGATCCAAAAAGGTAGGAAATAATATCTCAGAGAACCTCTTAGCCATGTTCGACTAAGGTATTCCTTTTTTGTAAATAGTCTATCCCAACCCAAAAAAGGGGTAAACGTATACTGGGTAGATGACGTTTCGTAGCCTTTAACGAGTTCAAAATGACAAGAGTCTCGGAAATATATTCAATTTTTGAGAGTCGGAAAAGAGTTGAAAGATGACTCCATGGGGTGACTTTTTTGTGTCTTTACCGAGCCTGAAAAAGTAATAAAATACAACTCATTTCCTCATCGTCGTCATTTTTAAGACCTGTCGCTGCACAAGAAACAAACGTAAAACCCATTTTTCGAGAAAAAATAATAAAATAATCAAAAAAGGTGTGAAAAAACCTAATTAGGGTTTAGAAAAGGTTATAAAACAATGAAAATAGTAAAAACAATTCACTTTTTACCTTTTCACTTTCTTATGAGCATTTTTACCATTTTCTACTGTGAATTTGTAGAGCTGACAGCAAGCAATCCAGGAGGTCATTTTCGAATCCATTTTTTCCAGGTAAGAGCTCTGAACTTCATCTGCAATTTAATCCATTTTTACTTGATTTCATGGTTTTAATGAATCTGTGGAATATGTTGAAAAAATGAGGCCGCGATGGTCGGCGCTGATTCTGGGCACAGAGTCGTGCCCAACCCCGAAATTTTGAACGAGACAACGTCGTTCGGTGTTGCTGTTTGCAAAACAACGACGTCGAACGTGACGCCCAATATTTTAAGATTTTTCTTCCAAAATGACTATTAAAAAATGTTTCAAATTTTAAACAGAGGCTAATAGAATCCTATTTGTTGTTTTTGCAGGAAAATTAGTAGCTAAGATGGTCATAGAGTGGAAAGAACGAGAGCATGGGGAAGAGGATGAACAAGCCATGGGAAATGATGCATGTATGGATGCCCTAAGAAACTGTGGGATCTTGAAATTATTCATGGCCCCATGTTTGAGAGCTTAGCTAGAGCTGCTACAATACTTGATTAGTGTGTGGGACACTGATCGAGAGAGATTCATGATTCATGACCAAGAACTGGAGATAGAATTCTCTGACATTTACTTCATAACTGGATTGTCGCGAAGGGGAGAGAAACCACTACTGACAAGTATTCAGGCTCCTGGAGAGAGAATGGGTATGTTGATAGATAGAGTTTGTCCCGGAGAAAAGAAAGCATCTAAGAGTGGCAAAGTAGACATTCAAATAGTGCCTGACTTGGCATTGAGGGTAGTGATTCATACTATTACTTAGGCTGCCAGATCTCAGGCTCCCCATGAAGCTACGAAGACACAACTTCAACTAGCCATAGATTGCATGGATCCAACCATCTTCAATTGGGTGGAAGTAGTGACAATCAACTTGAAACGTCAGTTAACCAAATGAAAAAATGGTAAGCTGAAACAATTTGAATATAGGTCCATCTTGATACCGTTCATCCTGGAACGGTTGCTGATATTCCAGCACCAGGAGGTGGATGTACTTATGCCACCAGCGCGATAGCCACGGATGGTCCATTTGGCGAAGCTGATGCCTCGATCAGGAGGCGGACAACACATGTTGTAGAGACCAGAATTCTTCGACTGGCTACGCTGACAGCTCATCGTGGTAGAGGACTGGCCATACACAAGCACCGATTTCAGGTGTGATCCGGACCTTCCACTCCTAGAATGGGATGACGGGGATGAGGATTTAGGTAAAAACTCATTTTTGGATTTTTATGAGTATTATGATTTTTCTTTTTTTTTTGCATTTGTGTTTTGATATTTACTCATGTCCTGCAGATGTTGGACCAGAGGGACTTGCGAGGATGTATCCCATAGCACGAAGGGTCCCACAAGATTTCAAAGCAGCCCCTCATGCGAAGGGAAGCGTCGAGGAAGAAATCACCGGCAACTTGGAGGGACTCACAAGTGGGATCCCAGACTATGTGAGATTCGAGGACGTTCCTCGTGCTTATTAGAGGCACACCGCAAGAGCATCTAACCACATCCATTGACTATTGAGGTGGGTCATATGGGCAGTGATGTGCTATCATGAGCACCATGCGGATTAGACTCCTAGGTTTCATTTCTGCATATTTTTTGAGAGACATGATGTCTCAGGATGTAACTAAAACACATATATTTTTTGAACTATGATGTACACGTGGATGCAAACAATAAATATATATATATATATATATATATATATGCTTATTTTCCTGTTTAAATCTTACTATGTAATGATGATTGCTTTTACAAATTCCGCAAATGTCTATCTAATACAATATTGGCTACTCCATCAGTTAACGTATTCATTCTTCTGGGAGTATGTTGATATGTGAGATAATCAAAATCCCTTTCTAACAAACGAACACGCAAATACATCCTTAAAATTTGAGGTTTTCTGACAGAATAATGCCCGTTGAGTTGGAGAACAAGAAGTTGAGAGTCTATGTTTACGATTAATTCATGAATGTCGAGGGGCAATACCTTCAGTAAGAAGTTCGATAATTGCATTGTATTTAGCGACATTGTTTGTTTCATGTCCTAGACAAATGCCTTGAAGGTCTACTAACTCAGCGTTAGGATCATAAATCACCCAAGTCGTGGAGGATAGGCTACGGGTACTATGGGAGGCACGATCAGTGAAACCGACATAAGGAGAGACAAACATCTGCATAGGAAGCAAAGACATAATAAGTAGGAAAATTGCTCGCAAAGCACACCAAGACAAAAATGTACAAAAATTAAAAACAAACTTATGTACAAAAGAAAATGCATGAGAAACTCATGCATAATATTTTTTGAGATACAACCCATTTCGGGGTTGATCCAAGGGATAACCTTCATAATCAATAAGCTCATAGGCCCCGTTCTGCAAAACACGCTTGACGATGTAGGGCCCATGCCACATGAGTTTGAATTTACTAGCCCCCATATTATCATGAGTTTGGTCATATAAGAGGACTAAGTCTCCTTCTATGAAGGTACGAGGGGAAACTGTCTAGTCAAAGTGAGCTTTAACCAGCTTTTTCTGTGATTTTATGACCAAAGCAGGGAAGCATCAAATTTCATCAAACCTCTCCAAATATAGAAGGCATTCTTCCTCTGGCGAGGTATTCGGTAGTAATTCGACAACTATCTTGAGTGAAGGAATTTTACATTCAATCAGAAGGGTAGCTTCCAGACCATAAACAAGCTAAAATGGGGTGAATCCGGTTGCATCCTTCACCGAGGTTCGGTAAACCCAGAGAGCTGAAAAAAACATGAGATTCCAATTGGACTTGTGCATCCCAATAATATGCTAAATCATGGTGACCAAAAATTTATTCACGGACTCAACTTGGCCATTTTCCTGGGGGTAGTACGGCGTTGAGTTGTCGTGACGCAAACCCAACTTAGTGGTCAACTCATCCATCATAAAAAATGGGAGTCATAATTAGTGAAAATGGCTTGAGGAACTCCAAACCTGGTAATCACATGATTGAAAATAAATTGGGCGGCTGTCTTACCGTCAACTGTGAGTGTAGGCATTGCTTTGGCCCATTTAGTGAAGTAATCCATGGCTACGATAATATAACCATGCCCCCAACTGAGTGAGGGTTACATGTCATAAAATCGATACCCCACTTCGCAAAGGGACAAATGGTAATGATGGGATGGAGATGAGCGAGTGGCGCACGCATCTTGCGTTGATAGATCTGACACTCATGACATTTACGGACAGCGAGGATACAATATTTAAAAATGGTAGGCCAAAAATATCCAACATGAAGGATTTTTTGAGCAGTAGCATACCCAGACATGTGACCACCACATGTGCCAAAATGGAAATCATTGAGGACCTTTTCAACTTCCTCAAGGGTCAAACGCTGACGGAGGATGGAATTAGCTCCGATGTGGTATAAATTATCTTCGACTATGTGATAAGGTTGTGAATGATGAAGGATATGTTGACAATCATCTTTCGTCAACTCGGACCGAAAGGTAGAAGTCTGGAGATAAACGATGATATCATCGTACCATGGATCAAGGGTGTTAATCAGAAAAAGAGTGTTGTCTGGAATTCGTTCCTCAGAACTGGAGGGAGCAGAGGCAGAGGGTAAAGAGCAGATCAACTCAACAAAAACCAATGAATTCTTTGATTTGGCAGTGGTGAACTCCAAATTGAACTCTTGGAGGATAACTATCCACTTGGATTATTTCCCCCCCTAGCAATTTTCGAGTTAAAATATAGGTCATGGGGTTGCAATCAGAAATCACGGTTGTAGTGTAGAGTAAAATATAATGGAAAAAACGTTGGATGGCTTGAATATTTGCCAACGCTAATTTCTCGACAGGAGCATAGCATGTTTCAATGTCGAGAAGATTGTGGCTAAGATAATAAATGACATGCTCATCACCATTGTCATCATCCTATACCAGAACCATGACAATCGTGCTAAAAGAGGCAACCAGATAGAGTCAATAATCGCAATGATAATTTGGGGTACGCAAAAGAGGAGCATTGACAAGAAAAGTCTTCAGTGCATCGAAATATTTTTGGGAAATCTCATCCCATAGGAACGAGACACCTTGCTTAAGAAATTGCATGAAACCTTTGGCTACTTCAACATAGTTCAATATAAAACGACGCAGGAAATTAGCTTTCCCTTGCAAACTCTGCAACTGGTGTAAAGAGGAAGGGGAGGGGAGATTAATGGCAGCTTCAACCTTAAGAGGATTGAGATGAATCTCGTCTTTAGAGATAAAAAAATCGAAGGAGTCTTCCAGAATTGAAGAAGAATACACATTTGTGCAGATTAAGCCGAATGTTGTAGCATCTACAACGAAGAAAAATTTGAGCCAGAAGGTCATCGATCATATCATTGACGAATGCGGTGGGAGTGAGATTTTGTTCCGGGTGGTCCTTACGCTTAGCAGAATGAGCTGGAAGGTCATCCAAGTAAGGTTGAACAATGTGCTTAATATCATGAAAAGCATACGACATTACTCGTTGGAATGTGGCACCAACATTATTAAGACTCAAGGGAAGCTTCTTGTACATGAAAGTGCCCCATGGAAAAATGAAGGCAATTTTATGTTGATTAGCCGGTAGTATATTAATCTGGTTGTAACCAAATAATCCATCCATAAGGGAAAAAATCTCACTCCCAGCACATTCATCAATGATCTGATCGATGAAGGGAGTGGGATAGTTATATGTGGGACAAGCACGATTGATATCACAGTAATCCACACAAAATCGAATAGTGCCCTGCTTTTTATCTTCAAGGACAGTGCTATAGACCCAATTTGTCAATGGGATCGGATAAAGGAAGCCTGCTTTGAGAATTTTTTCAAATTCTCCCTTTATGGAAGCTGTCTTTCTAGGGTGCACGGGATGAAGGCGTTGGTGAACATGCTTCGCATCAGGGTAAGTAGGGATCTCGTTCACGACTATACTCAGATCAATGTCGGGCATTTCCTCGTAGGACCAAGCGAAGACGTCTCAAAACTCTCGGAAGAGACTAGTATAGACCTTGATCTCATCAGGAGAACAAGTCACCCCAATTTGGATGTTCTCTACAACCCCCGGTTTAATGGAGATGTTAATAGGCATCGTCTGAGTAATATTCCCCATGTTTCCCTCCACAAAAACTTCATGTGTCAAGGGAGGCGTTTGAAGTGGATAAGAAGGAGCTTGGGAAACAAAATTCTTAAGACAAGTAGACATTGCCCCAAGGCTAGGTAAAAAGGAGGAACGATGATGACTATCATCCTAGGGAGGATTCTCGAGAGACATAGTTTCTACGATGGCTTCATCAGTTGGAAATGTCTCGTTCAAGGGGTCGGGAGAATCCGAAGCACCGAGCCAAGGGGATTGAGAATACATGTCAAGATACATACTCAAAGGAGTATGATCAGAAGGAGGAGGAACTAAAGTCGATATAACTTCACAATAATCAATTTCTATCGGGCTTAACGACATCACGTCACCAAACTAATCAACCTGCTCAGGCGAAGGGATGATCCACAGATCAGAAGACGTGGAGATCATATTTACTTGAGCATTGTTGGGTGGAGGAAGAGAAAAGAGACCAATGAGGGCAGGGTCTCTGAAAAGTCTCAACCCCACACTTTCATAAGGCGTAGGAATGTGGTCTATGTACAGAACGTTTCTCTCGGAAGAGGTGGAAGTTAAAAAGGATGATTGATCGACAATGATGATATTTCCTTCGTGCGAAGATCGAAGAAAAAGAAAGAGAGTGGAAGGTACGCATAGCATGGCGCGAGTCCAACTGCGACCGAGGAGGTGATTATAGTTGATTTTGGCGTCAATGACTTCAACCTAGACATTATCCGTTTCCCCTTCCAACGTTATAGGTAAGCTGGTGAGGACACCAAGAGGGCAAGATTCCCTTCAATCGAAGGCTTCTAAAGCGTTTGGAGACTAGTTAAGGTCCGGAGAGACAATGTCTTTCCACCATGCAACGGACATGATGCAAGTAGATGCACCTCGGTCCACGACTACTCGATGGATATTCTTACCATTAATCCCAACTTGGATAATCAGAGCAAGTTGGTGAGGGAGACGCGGGATGAAATTTTTCAGAAAAAAAAAGTGATAAGGCTCAAATCGGCAGGGTCAACTCCTCCAATAGCGGATAGCAAAGCCTTCCATTGCGACAGAAAAATATGAAGTACCTCCAGTGTGGACATAGCAGACGACGCCTAAGCCAAATCCTCAACAGTACTGTAATGTTGAGCGGCATGGACGTTCGGGTTATAAAAGGATTTTCGGAGCACACCTTTAGAGGGCAGTCATACAACAGGCTCAGAACAAGGTCTTTCAATTTAAAGAGGGCCAGAAGCAGGCAAGGGAGGAGGACCATCTGGAATATCTTTCCTCGCCACTTGACGCGGTTCAGTATAATCTTTTGATCTAGTAGCAATAGATTTGGGTGCGGAACCATTCATCATGAAAACTTGAGAGCCAAAAGGGGTGGATGATGGAGGTTGCTCCACCATCTGAGTTTGCTGTGATGGGAAAAATTCCTTAGGAATAGCTGGAGTTCCTTGAGTGGCTGTGAGTAGTCGACTCACCTCGGCCCGTTGTGGACAGTCCTTGGTATAATTCTCATCATCACATATAAAAAGAGGATACTTCAGTTTACATTTCAAGCCATCATCATTATTAGTTTTAGGAGAATCCTGTTTCTGGGTATCACCCTTGGCCTTGCCTTTACCCTTGTTCTTACCTTTGGAAGCTTTATCCGCTGGGGTAGACTGGATGACATTCACATTCGCGGTTTTTCCAAGATTGGAAGGTGGTTGAGAAGAAGTATCGGTGGAAGGAGTATATTTTTGCTTCGCATAATTAGAAGAATAATTACGAGAATTCTGAGACATTGAACCAATGATACCGTTTACGGATGGTGTCACCAGCGCTTTGGAAGTTCCAGGTCGTGGAGAATTGGGCAAGAGTTCGTAAAGCATGCCAAATTGAGAGTGCACGATATCGAGGTATTGGGCATGAGCGATGGCCTGTTCCTCAGTAACACATGCCCCCATAGTGATGTCCTTAGCAAACAGACCAATAAAATAGGTAGTGAACCAATCAGTAAGAAGTTGATCAGGGATTTCAAACTTGATCAAATGACGACACTGCCTCCATTCATGAATATGATCGGAGATATGAATGGCCCGATCTTGTTTCAAGGATGTTAGGAGGTTTGTTCCCATTTCATAATGAACTGGTAACTGAAAGTGTGTGAGAAATTCCATTTCAAGAGAGTTGAAATATTAAAAGATGCCACAGGAGAGTTCAATGTACCGCTTTGCAGCGCCAATGAGAGTCCTTTGGAAAATACATAAACGAATAGAATCATCAACCCATGAGTTAGAGGAACAACATAGTTGGTATGTCATAACATGCACCAAGGGGTATTCTCTGGACTTGCCTTCGAACTTGGGACAATCGCCAAGGATCTTGGTGGGAACTAGGGGCCACTATGGATTATGAAGAATAGGATCATTTGTTAACTTTGACACATTGGGAAGTTCCAGTGTAGCAAGGAATGGAAATTACGGATTGAAAGGCTTCATAGGCCTTTGATAAAGACCAGAGTTAAGGTTCCAACCAGGTCGAGAGAAATTTTGAGCCTGTATGTTTTGTCCCTGAGGATTTTGTCCATAGGGGTTATAATTTTGGTAATTCTGCCTATATCCTGGTTGAGGACCACGACACTAATTCTGAGTGAACCACTGAGGTCTAGATTGAGCAATGTATGTATTTTGTTGCGGGATGAAAGCAGTGCCTTGGGGTGGACCTTATGCCATCGAAGGTTGACCTTAAGGAATGAAAGGTTGGACCTGAGGCTGCACAGGTTGTCCCTGGGATGCAGGTTGGCCTGGATACTGAGGTTGAACAAGTTTTCCCTGAAAACCAGGTTGGCCTGAAGGAAGTGGAACAGGTTGTCCTTGAAAACCAGGTTGACCTGATGGTTAAGATAAGCCTGGTTGTCCCTGAAGACCAGGTTGACCCGGATGATTGACGGAGGGTTAGCCTTGTTGCACAAGAGATGGGCCTTGCTAAAAGTAAGGTTGGTTCTGTTTCACAAAAGGTTGTCCCTGAGGTGGATAGGTTTGCCCCTGAGGAACATAAGACACTCCTTGTTGAACGTAAGGTTGACCAGTAGGACCGTAGCATTGTCCCTGTTGGGCTGAAGGTTGTCCCTGTGAGGATTGTTCTTGTGGACCATAGGGTTGTCCCTATTGGTATGTAAACTGGTTTGGGTGAACCGAAAATTGTGGTGTTTGAACGTACAATGGACCTTGTGGAAGAGGCCCATGGTAATAGACAGGATTCCCATACTCATCGTAGTAGTGTGGTAGATTTACCTGAGTCAAAAATTTTTGAGAACCTTGGGGGAGGTAATTCTGATGTTGAATATCCATTTATATATTGGTCGTACGACAAACCTCTCAGGATAGGATTAGAAGAGATCGGCGTGCTACCAATAGGTTGATGGACTCCTGATACGTGAGGTTGTGATCCACTCACAACGGGCCCAACAGATATCACGAAAGCATTGGGATGTGTTCCATGAGTAGTAGAAGATGACGATAATGATGGAATCACACTAGCGAATGGTGTGGAAGAAGACACACAAATAGTGAGATGGGTTGGGACAGACGTGAAAATCTTCGAAGCAATGGGAATCGAAGAAGATGGACCCGACACAAACGAATCTGTAGAAGGAGCCGCCATACTTGACCATAACGAGTTCTGATACAAAGATGAAGAACTAGAGATTATCTGCCCCAAAGAATGATAACCAACTAGGAGAGATGAAGGTTGAGAGGAAGGCTGAGTCGTCACATAAGGAAAATTCTCTAGAGGGAATTGATATTCTCCCATAGAAACAAAAGTCTCTTCACTACTTATAGAACTCGAGGCATCCATGTTGGATGAAGAGATGCTGTCAGGAAAAATTTGGCGAGTGATAGATTAGGGAAAAGCACCAGACAACAGTGTCGTAGGTGAATCCAAACGTTGAGGGGGATATTCTCTAAAAAAGAAACAATTGGTATCAGGGGGCTACTAGTTGATGTCAAATGTGACTCCTCAGCGGGAGACCGAGTGGCGAGAGGTTGAACGCTTGGGAGGATAGCACCTTCAAGGTTTTGAGTCCCAACAGACTGAGGTGTCTCAGAAGAGACTTTGGGGGGGGGACTCTTCACTACGAGGTAATGAATAAGACAACAAAATGGGAGGTTCTGCCACGATGAATTTGTCTCAAAAAGAAGGAGAGAAAAGAGAACCAACCAAGAAAATAGCTTAACAAGTGTGTAATCATGGGAAATCAATTTTATAACATTGAAACAAGACTCTCCCTTTTCATATTTTAAGAGTCGATAAAAGGACAAAATGTGAGTCTAGTCACTTCTAGTTTGAACGAGCTTGAAAGGACAAGCGCTCGATGATCTTTCCAAATTTTAAAGAGTCACGGAAAGATCAAAATGGCTACTTAGGAACTCTAGGCAAGAGGGTGTACCAAGCTCCCGTGAATTGAAATATACACCTTGGTGATCAAATAAAAGAGAAATTACCAAGGACTTAACGTACGTGCAGGCAGTCTCCTCGAATGTTGTGTTCGGTGTATCACAGTTACGTGGTGGCAGACTTGGCTGCCTATGGATAAAGGATTGCGACCTATGATGGTCTCCCTTTATATACGTGACGGTACGGGGAGCACAAGTCTGTACTAGCACTGTCTAATGCAATATTGCGAGTGACAACTACTAGGTTTAACGACGTCGGGACACGTCACTAGCCTAGACCTCTAAGTGTGAGAATTTAAGTTTCAATGATTCCTTAAGTTGATTGAGTTAATTTTATGGTTTATCTTGAAATTATGTTTCAGTTTCAAGGCCTTAGCCAATGTAATCTCAAATCTCTAATGCACAACTATATGAGAGAATGAATACCATTTCAATTCGATGAAAAGCTAGCTAAGTGAAGGATAGAGGTTCACAACAAAGTAGTAATCAATCAAATGCAAGAATGATAATTTCCTTTATGCTACTAAAACAACCAAAGCAGAAAACGAAAATTCTTCTCTTGTTTTTCACTTTCCAATGAAGAATAATTCTACCCCTTTGTACTTTTCATTTCCAAACAAAAAGGAAGAATTCAATTTTTTTGTTCTTTTGTATGAGTGAGAAGCAATAATGAAATGCTACACTACAAAAACAAATACTAGCTTTGAGTGGTTTCAAATGAGATTATCAAAACATGAAGATATAAACTCCAAGCACATGCAAACACACACTCAAAACTAGACATGCATTTCTTCATGCAGAACAAAGGACTTTCAAGTTGACTCAATGAGAAATGTTATATATGCTCAAGGTGATGGAGGGAGAGTCAAGTAGACACCAGATGATAGCTCGACAATCCTACAACACATAGAATCAAAAGAAAAGACCAAGCAATTAGACAATACGCTGAAAAGATAAACGACTGAACTGAATCGTACAGAACTCAAAGAATCAACGAACATGTGATCAAACGAACGATTTGAGACACCTAGAAGCCCTAGGATGACAAAGCCACACTGATCGGTTGAGAGACAAACAACTGAAATGAACGAGACAACAAAGTCAAGAATCAATCCAAATGGAACAATCCAGGGAGAAAAAAACAATCAAGAGGGTAAGACACACTGGAAACTTAGGAAAGAATCCCAAAAACCAATCCTACAGGAATCGGCGTGATTTTTCAGCTGTATTCCGCACTGAACAGGTGAAATCGCACTTGTGCCAAAGGCAACTCATGCCTATGGGCATGACTGTCATGCAAATAGTAGCACCGAGCAAGAAAACAAAGGAGGGAAGAAAGGGCAGCTGAGAAAAACCAGAATTATCACTCTAAGAAGAGGTCAAATTTCTTGACGATAAGAGAAATAAGAGAAATGACGATACGACCAAATTTGGATAGACAAGAAAAACTTAAAAACGAACAACGAGATACGACATGCACACTGATTCCCAGTATGGTCGCCAAATTGTTGTGTAGGAAAATCCCATCTGTGGACAAAGACGATCCCTCTAGCCCTAGGGTGGGTCTAGCAACAAGGGAACACGCTGAATTCCTAAATTCCTAGTTTGTAAATTAAATATGAATTGGAAGATATATCCTACCTCATTCCAATGCTCTTATCATGGCATGTGGCAACGATCCTTTGATCCTTGTCCTTCAAGTCTCACGCTCCTTTGGTAGTGATGTTTACACTTGCACAAAGATCAAACAAACGCTGATAGCATATAAACATATATATTTATCTACAACTATCCAACTAGTCAAGGAGAGTTAGACGCTTCGAATATAAATGGAAACAAAGTTGGAACCAGAAACCAGTCATGTAATATTGATATATGAAAAATAAGCTTACAACCTATGCCTTGACATTGTAGACCTCTTTCGACAGGTTCAGTCAGGCATGTCTCCAAGAATTATTTCGTCATTCAGATCAATGAGGCAGTGGGCTTAAACCCTCTCTCACAACAATGGACTCTTCTATGATCTCTTCAACACACCAGCTATAACTATTGTTTATTTAGCTAGCTGAATCAATGTGAGGAAGAAGAATTTATAGGAGAGGAGGAGGAGGTTTGGGATCCACATAAGGTGGAGGAGAGGTCTATCCTTTTGGGAAGTTGCACATTTGTAGGAACTAACAGGCCAAAGGGAGAAACTCGACTTGATCCAATCGAAAAAACAACCATGACTCCACCCACGAAGTTGTTAAATCATGGAAGCTTCGTTTCTATTTTATAAAACTTTCCAAAATCAGCTCAATGTGGGTGCCCTTCAGAGACAGAGCGACCACAGCTCTAGGCTTAGTGTAAATTTTTCTATGGGTGTGAGGACATAACTAAATACCAGCGCTGACCCAAAAACATATGTTTTTGAGGGTCTACTTGAGGAATGATCAACAAAGATTGTGTTCCTGACATGTCAAGGGATGCAATGACATTCATGGAAATGTATGACAGTACACAGGGGTCACTGAAATGGTCCTCCAATGTTAGGAATTGGGATTGCAGGGAGGGTGAAAAAATATTGTGTAACACCGAGGGAAGTTTTTAACTTGATTTCTTCACAAATATAAGTTTTAATGAGGTAGTTTCGTTCCCTCTTTAGCCTCTAGCTAGTATTATAGTTCCTTGGTGACCCTCATCCCAACACTATTTCCTTGAACTTAGCATTACAACATGGTTTTAAACCTATAAAATATTGTGTATCACCCTCATGGACACCAAGCCTTCGCCATAACACTCCTATGAGCCTCAAGGTAGTGCAATAGCCTTGGTAAAATCCTTGTTTTGAGTCTTTCTCTCTAATTTCTGACTTTTAAAGTTGCAATAACATCTTACTAAGCCTTATCCCATCTATATTGCATCCTCCTGGGCCTCAAGGTAATGGTAAAACCTTATAACTTATTCTTAAATCCAATTTTTATCCTCGTATAAGCCTCCTTAGTGCTCCATTGAGCCTCTAGCTATTTCTATACCACCCCACTAAGCCTTAGTCTAGTGTTATTTCCTAAAAAAATCTATTTTGTGCTCATGTTTTGGGCTTCCTAACTCTCTGTGTCACTCCATTGAGCCTAGCCTTAATTCATCACTAAAAGCTTCCTTAAGCTAGAATAAATCAACAAAATAATACTCTCTAGATTTTCTCTTACTCTTAAGGCTTTTTCTTAAGTTTTCTTAAGTCACACTAAGTTAACAAAAGGTAAAAGTCAAGTTTTAAAAAGGAACCACTCAAGTAATTAATGCAAAAAGCTCTCAAAAAATATTTAAAGAGGCTCATAGCGCTCTTTATCCCTCACATCAATTGGCTCTCTTCTTATAGAGGTAAAATCACTTTATTAATGATAATTTCATGCCAACTTTCTCGGTCAACATTGTATTCAACTAGCTTAGCCAAAGTAAGTGGTTTATTATGCTTATTCAACTTGGTTTTTGTCTTTTATGGTCATTTTTAATGCAACGTTTTACCCAATAATAATTTCATTGGCATGAAGTCACTTATTTACTTCATATTTAACTGAATGAATGAGTTTTAGTGGATTTATTGATATTTGAGCTACGCAAAGTTTTTTCTCTTCAACTCTCACCTCTATTGACCCAATGCGCAATGTACCATATCATAATCTTATGGAAAAGGGAAAAAAACCTCAAATCGACTGGAGTAGTAGTATTATAGAGTAGTAAAGGCCATTTAACCCCTTAGCTAGATACCTCACCACTTTTTCCTACTCAACTTGACCCCAAGGCTATGCCCAAGTTAGCCAATAGTTACTTTTTTCCTCTACAACATTTTTTGATGACAATAAAGCTTACCAAATCTTTTGGCAAAGGCCAACAACTCTAAATTGTTAATTTTCTTTAACAACCTAGGGTTTTCCTTGTTTAAGCATCTATGGTTTCAGGTCTTAGGCTGCTCTCATGTTTTCAACTCAACTTTTAGTTAAAATATTGACCATTTCTAGACTATTTCTTGAAGTTGAGTACATGATCAAATATTTATTGCTCAAAAACCCTAGTTTGTCTTTTGGTACCCCCATGAATTTCTTCATGGAAAAACACCTACCCATCTTACTCAATATTGTGAATATGACAATATTTATTTTTCCCCACACTAAAACCTACTTTCTTGCTCAGACCTATCTTGCCTTTAAACTTAGACCACTCGATTCTCTACATTGTGCATTAAAGCTAAGATTATCTATAGTGGGTGCTTTTTGGTTTTATTGGGTTTGTAATAGAATCGTGTACATATCCAAGAAACAATCCTTCAAATCTCTAGTAGCTAGATCATTTTTATGAAGAATAACTTGTTAATTCCTTTGGACCTTAGTTCTAAGACACTCCATGTTTCATTAAAAAAATCACCACATATACATGGTCAGAGACATACATGCTTCTTTAAAGGGAAAATAAATCTGCAAATGATCTTGATTCAGAAGTCTACAATGCTTCTAAGAGATCTTGGCAAGAAGAGGTAGTTTCCCATCCATTTGTATTCCCACATGCCAAAGTTGTTGAATGGTTGGTGAAACATGCATACCCAAAAGAACCCATGATTAGGGACAGTTGTGGCCAACCCATTGATTCTTTTAACACATCTAACATTGAAATGTACTACAATTTTACAAGGAAGGAAGTGTACTTAGGTGAAGATTGGTTGGTAGACTTAGGATTTTTTCCTTAAAACTACTCAATACATGGTGGACCAGCAAGGGTACTTTTAAAACACAAGAAAATAAGGAATATCTAGTTAATATGCTAAAGATCCATTTTCAGTTAGTCGTTGTGATGTTCTGTTGGCCTTATTTGCATCCCAATGCGAAGAAATTACTTGAAGGTTGGCTTCCACGCATGTACACTATGGTAGTCAAAGGCAATATTTTCAACTGGTAGACATATTATTAGACTATCTAAGGGACAATATTGAATAGTCTCAGAACCTTAAGAAATTCCAACCTTTTTTTTGTGGCCTCTTGCCTCTTGGACAAAGTTTTTGTTAAGTCGCCATTCCTAGTTTTGGACTGGAGATGGACCATTCATAAAGATTTGGACCATATTTAATTAAAAATCCTTTGGAAAGATCATTATACCAACTTATGCATGGATTCTATAAATGCCTCCTCCCATATCTACCCACCTTAACCGACTTTCTCAGGGTAAAAACGAGATGAGGGATACTATGACATGACTCAACCTCCTAGATAACCTTAAGTAAATGGAGTCGACAAAACAAGACCTTACTGACTTCTCTCAGGTGCTACAGGACTCCCAAGAGCTAGATCACCACCCTTGGAGGTGCCCAAACCTTGAGTTAACTTGATTTTTCATTGATCTAAACTCTCAAGCGCATGCACAAGCTTGCATCCATGTGAATGCAAGCCTGCATGCCAATGCATAACCACTGCAAGGGTGTGATTGTAGTCCTTTTCAGTTAGTTTAGTGCTTGCGACCGCGTGATTTAAGCCACTTTTTCACGCTAGGATCCAAACCACTGCCTAGAACTTGACACAACTTTCCAGAATGATAAATGACCCATGGAAAAATCCTCTAACACAAAACTTAATCAAGGATTTGAACTAACACAGTCTATCCATGGCAGATATTTTGTCAAACACATGGTAAACATGAAATATACACGTCATGAATGCATATCTGAACATAGAGATCTGAAACTTATCTGAGAAACATCAAGAATGTCTAATGCCCTCTAACCATAGATGCAATAACGTCTATTAGATCATGCATTCATTAACCAATCCTTTACAAGTAAAAACATGATAAGAGCCATAAATTTAAACTATCATAAAACCATGCTTATAACGAGCATATAACTAAATAAATAACAAAGATAGAACAACCATTAAATTCACATAATAACATGTGTAATTACTCATGAATCACAAGGGAAAATAACTCTTATCGATCATATGCAAAATCCAACCAAGTCAAGGACTTCCACATACCACCTGACCATATATTGAGTTGAACCAATTCTCTATTTCAGCCAATCACCCTCATGCCATATTCCAAAATTGAATGTGGGATCTCATGGGATAAAACGATGCATAAAAAACCAAGGGAATCCAGAGGTTAAACCACCTCCACCCTCACACTACCATGATCTCATCTAAATCGGTCTCGAGATCACAAAACCAAATCGATCTTGGATGCCTCTGAATTCCTTCACCATCCCTTGAGGAATTTTCCTCTATACACTCACCTATTGAAGGCTTCCCAGAGAAAACCATCTCCACACCCAACCCTTGGGATTTTCCTAAGACCACCTCACCTGGATCCAAAAACTTTTCGACAATCCAACACTCAACCAAGAATGAATCCCATGACGCCATGACTATCTGGAAATGGCAAGGCAATGTTGAAACCAATTTCACACCAGGAAAAACACATGTCAATGATAACAAATGAACCAAATACAAACATGCATCTTCGATGCATGCCAAAACCAGCTAGGAAATCATACATGTAACCTGTTACCTACCAATATTCCCATTGAAGCTGCTTGATCCAACCCTTTCTTGCTTGATCCTTGTTTTCCTTTTATTTTTTGCTTGTTTTATCCTCTTGGTTCTCTTCTACTCTCTGAAACCAATTCCAAAACTAAATTGACAAAAGGCTAACTAACCAAAAGCTAAACTAAAAAAATTGTGTATTGATCCTTAGAAGCCTTTTTATTATTGATGCCTCTAATTTCTTCATTTTCCCTCTATTTTTCCTCAATTTCCTCCTCACATGAAACTTGTGACCTTTCACCTTCCTTTTATCCTAATTTCCTTAATTTTCATAAATAAAATGCCAAAAATACCTTTTTACCTTTTCAAAGCCTTTGTCATTACCTTTGCCAATTTCCGTTAGCCATAATAAACAACAAGTGATTCCCACTAGGAGGATTTTCCAAAAATTCATATTGGAATACGTGTCCCATGACCTTGGTCTTATTTTGCCTTTATTATATGACTTTTAACTTGGTTTTGTTACAAAACCCTCCCTCTTGGGGGAACACTGTCCTCAGTGTTCTATGACACCTACAACCAGAAAACTGCTAAAAATCAAAACATATTTCTCATGGAGCTTTATAACTTAGCTCATTGTAGTATTCACAATGAGCGATTGGCTCAAAAAAAAAAACATCATGACAAACACACTGCTTATTGAAGCTTTATAACAAAACTCATTGTGGTATTACAATAAGAACCATACATAAATATGTGCATATTCCAAAACTCCTTTGCCTCAACCGACAAATAATGAAGGACACATAGCTCGCGTCTGATCAACTGCCTCCTATGTAGCTTCATCAGGCCCAAAGTGCTTCCACTGCACTTTAACTTGCTCGATTGGTCGATTTCGGAGCATGAGTTGTTTCAGTTGCAATATGCACTAAGGTTTCGATTGGAATTATCCTTCTGGATCCACCTACAATATAGACCAATAAATCACATGATCAACATCCTTTACATATATTTTAAGCAATTAAACATGGAAAACATCATGGACTTTCATTGTCAGAGGCAGTGCAAGTCTGTAGGCCACTGGTCTAATCCTCTCAAGGATCTCAAAAGGCCCACAATAGTGAGGTTCCAACTTGGCACACAATCCAATTCTCGAGGAGCTCCTCTTGGGCTTGATGTGAAAATACACATGCTCCCCACCCAAAAACTCCTTAAATTCCTTGTGTTAATCTACATGAATATTTTGTCTATCTTGTGTTGCCTTTAGATTTTTTTTTTATAACCTGCATTTCCTGTTCCAACTCTGCCAACATGTCTGGTCCAATAAGTACCATGTTCACTGGATCACTTGAGATAATGGGAGTGTTATAACTCTGCCCATAGAGTGCCTCAAATGGACTCATCCTCAGTGACTCCTGATACCCATTGTTGTAAGAAAAGTCAACTAGTGGAAGATACTCCTCCCACCTCTACTGTTTATGCATGACATACATCCTCAACATATCCTCCAATGTCATGTTGATCCTCTCTCTCTGTCCATATGTCCGCGGATAATAAGTTATACTGAAGGCCAACTCTATAACCAAACCTGTAAAAAAATCCTTCTAAACCTAGAAGTGAACTTGGTATCTCTATCTGACACAGTATTCCTCAGAACACCATGAAATCACACTATATCTCTAATTAATATGTGTGCTGCCTCACTAGCTGAATAAGTAGTCTTCGCTGGAATTCTTTCTCAACCTGTCAATGAAAACCATGATGGAATCATGTTGCTTCGATTTCCTCGACAAACTTGTAATAAAATCCATGGAAATGACCTCCCATTTCCACTCCAGAATCAGAATAGGCTGTAAAAAAACATTTGAATTCTTGCACTTTGCCTTCACTTGTTGATAATCCAAGCATCTGTCGACAAACTTTGCTACTTCCTTCCTTAGATTCAGCCAATAGTATAACTTCTTCACTATTTTCAATGTTTTCTAATATCTTGGTGACTTGAATATGGCTTGACATGAAACTCCCTCAAGATAAGCTTCTTCAGCTCATTTTCATCTGACACATAGATCATGTCCCTGAATCTCACCAATCCATCTACCATGAGATGATAGTCCACATCCTGATCACAATGGTTTGTTACAGTCTATTCTGATTCTGGAGTGGAAATGGGAGGTCATTTCCATGGATTTTATTACAAGTTTGTCGAGGACATCGAAGCAACATGATTCCATCATGGCTTTCCTTAACAAGTTGAGCAAGAATTCTAGTGAAGACTACTTATTCAGCTAGTGAGGTAGCACACATATTCATCAGAGATATAGTGTGCTTTCATGTTGTTCTGAGGAATATTGTGTCAGATAGAGATACCAATTTCACTTCCAGGTTTTAGAAGGATTTTTTTACAGGTTTTGTTATAGAGTTAGCCTTCAGTACAACTTATTATCCGTACACACATGGACAAAGAGAGAGGATTAACATGAAATTGGAGGATATGTTGAGGATGTATGTCATGCATCAACAGTAGAGGTGGGAGGAGTATCTCCCACTAGTTGACTTTGCTTACAACAATGGGTATCAGGAATCACTGAGGATGAGTCCATTTGAGGCACTCTATGGGCAAAGTTATAACACTCCCATCAGCTCAAGTGATCTAATGAATAGGGTACTTATTGGACCAGACATGTTGGCAGAGTTGGAATAGGAAAAGCAAGTTATAAATAAGCATCTAAACGCAACACAAGATAGAAAAAAGATACATGTAGATTAACACAAGGAATTTAAGGAGTTTTAGGTTTGGGAGCATGTGTATTGGCACATCAAGCCCAAGAGGAGCTCCTTGAGGATTATATTGTGTGCCAAGTTGGAACCTCGCTATTGTGGGCCTTTTGAGATCCTTAAGAGGATTAGACTAATGGCCTACAGACTTTCACTACCTCCGACAATGAAAGTCCATGATGTTTTACATGCTTAATTGATTAAAAGATATGTAAAGGAGGTTGATAAGGTGATTTATTTCAATAACACCTTTCCTCATATTCAATTACTCCTTAAGCTCAACACGTTCCTTGGTTCCCTGAGAAAGGTTTTGTTGAAGTTCATCCTGTGATATCCTTATTTGTTTTTTTTTCTCCACCTTTGAAGCAATAGTATCCTTTTTTTTCCTAGCGGATTACCTCCATTTCTTGCACTTTTGCCTGCTTCTTATCAATTTTCTCTTGGCATGTTGGTATCTATGCTTGAATATTTTCAAGTCTAGCCTTCTGATGCTGATTTTTTTTGTCTATTCCATAAACCCAAGACCATGCTAGTTTTTTTTTTTTCAAAGGTCGAAATTGTTGTGACGTTTCTTCAAATATTCCATACCTTTTATCTTTTCCTATAATTATTCAAGTTCTTTTACAGAGGGTTTAGTTGAATCTTCCAGCTCTTCAATCATTTCACTTGAAGTATCAAGCTGGTTTTGAATATTATTCAACAAATCATGTACTTGTTGTAGTAGTGTGGCCCTAAAGAAAGAATTAAACTTTTCCTTATCATTGCTTGAGTGCAGAGACTCCATGCTTTTGTCTTGAGTCATATTGTGAACTTCAGAGCCTTAAGTATCAAAGCTTAAAGATTGGGCCTAAACCTAGTATTTAAAAAAATAACCTTTTGGCACAAGGTCAAGAGCACCACAACAAATCACAAGGAATCATAAAGAACCAGAATTCCTTGAGTTTTAAAATTTTAATAAAAAAAAATCATTTAAAATTGTTCATATGACAACATGAACCTAACTTGAGACTGTTGTCCTCCTTGGAAAGATTTAGCTACAACATCTGGCTCCAACTGGGGACATCACTTTTCTTGCATAGTGCTAAGAATCGTAGACTAGTGGCCTTTGTTGGGCATGGATTCAAACCCAAAATTGAAACTAAGATTGATCCCAATCTAAAATCTCCAAAAATTCCAACCCCCCTGAAACCCCTATCTTCCAGGCTCTTTATTTTTTTTCTGTCATATAAAGAAAACAAGTGAAAATTGAAAATTAAATGCTCAGAATCTGAACTTATTTATATACAACTCTTAGCTATAAACAAGAATGAATTTAGCCCCAAGGGTTAGCTCAATTGGTTGAGTCCCCGCTTGGAAGTACTCCCAGATTGAGAGGTCACAGGATCAAATCTCCTAGATGCCCGCGGGGTTAGGCCTCAGTGTTAGGCTGACAGTAGATCCCTGCGAGAGGATTTACTGCGATATATTAAGACCGTGGATGTAGCTAGTACATGTGTGCGGGCACATAGGAACGTGAACCACTAGGAAAAAAAAAACAATAATGAATTTATTCAAGTGAAATCCACCTTTGAGTGGTACCAGGCCAGTATTTAGGTGTTGAAACTTATGCCTCTATGCAACTAAAATTTAGAAATTAAAATTGGCATGCACCATAAAATATCTTTAGATAAAAGGTTTAGCACATACCCCAAAATTAATAATCGTTGTTGACCAAATAAAACAATCATATAGTCCACCACTGGATCATAAAATTGATGAGAAAAATTTCCAGCTGCCTCCTTCTCCTAAATAGTTTGTTGGCATATATCTCATTGAACAAGGTAGCCACACTAAATGTTTGACTCCTCATGCAACTGGTGTTTTTCATGTACTATAATCTCTTGACAAAGCTCTTTGTCTACTAGCAACAACATTTGAGAACATGCACTAGATCCCGCTTTGTTTACGCAATTACTAAAGTCATGAAGATTATAAAATTCTTCCAGGAATTCAAAGTGTTGCTCATTTTTTGAGAAAAGTTATCGATTTAAATTCCCAGAATGCTTGAATTTTTGTGTTTCAACAACATGAGCATCCTCTCTCACCTTTTGAAAACCCCTCCTTATCTCTAAACCTGATTTTCCTGCAAAGCATTTCCATTGTGTTCTTGGCATACCTTTTTGTTTTCAACAATAGTTTTTTCTTTCAATATGATAAGAAATATTTCCACAAGCCCATAAATTATCTTTAATTTCCTGTGTGTAAAGAAACATTCGCTCCAGAGTGTAAGGATTTCTTTCCTAGAGATAAAAATCCAAGCCAATAGGATGATGCTTTGAATAGTACACGATGATGGTAGCTTTAGGAGGTCAAATTTGTTTTAGAATGCTCAAACACACTTTTTGAAACCTCCTATTACATTCAGTGATTGATTCATTGGTCTCCTTTTACACGTTATATAATTCAAAAAGGTGTTTTTCATATGACTTGTGCTCGCCCCAATATCTAATAAAGGTATCTTGAAAACCCTGCCACGAACTAATTGAATTTTCCTCCAAATACTAGAACCATTACTGAGCTTCCCGCCTTAATGAACGACAAAAAAACCTCAAAGCCACATCTTCACAAATAATTTCATTTTTTTTCCAAAAAGTACTCAAATTCTAATACATGTTGTTTAGTTTTAACATCATTGTTATCTCCATAGAAATATGGAAAAAACTTGAAAATTTTTGAAGGATAATCATGAATAATTATGGGCAGCTTTAGGGTTTAAATATTTCTATGGTTTTGAGCTAAAAAGCGGTGAGTTTCTTGTTAGGAAAAGCAGTGGCTATGAAATATGATGAATCATATTCTTTATATTAGGACCATGATTGGTTATCTTCAGGAATTGTAATACATACCTCATTTCTCTCCTCAGATTCAGGGGATGAAGTCATCCCAATATCAATAATACATGAAGAAGATAGGCTTTATTTTTTCAATAAAGAATGTACTTCTTGGGTATTATAATATTCTAATAATATAAATCAGGAAACAATAATTTTGATGTGTAGGGGAAACTAGACAACACAATTGATAACAAACAAATAAGATTTCCTTGAAAAAGCTCAAACTCTAATACTTATCGTTTCCACGTTGCTTCCTCATTTTCTTGCCAACAAAATTTCTTATCCAGAGAAGAATTTTCCATTAGAGTCGCTAGGAGAGTAATAAGCAACCAAATTTATATCCAAATCTCGTTCAACATCAAGAAATGGATCTTAATACCCAGGGGAAAATAACTTTGTTTCTTCATTCCCCAACAACGATGACAAAATATGTTGTAACTCTCAGAGACAGTTCCTAGATGTGGGGCACCCAATGCCCGAAAAATTTTAATATTGACGGGAATTATTTAAAATCAGTGGCTGGAAGGACAGGTCATGAGGGATTGCAACCATAACTTCTAATTCTGAAACCCTTGCTTTCCAAAACAGAATGGCCAGAAAAACTCTGAGGTTTCAAGAGTGTTAGACTAAAGGAGTGGTTTGAAGAAAATAAAGATGACATAATTTATACCCAGGAAATTAAGAATCTGAGCATAACTGTTGTATAAAGAATGCTAAAATACAGAGAATATGTGGATGGATTTATAGCATGGTGGAGCGCCTTTTAAGGCCCATTTAAATAAGTTTTGTAGGTACTCTCTGTTGAGAAAAAAAAATTAGTAAATTTGCTAAATAAAAGAAACCAACATCTTCATTACACTCATGCTGAAAGAGGAAAAAAATTCGTGGAAAAATGAGAACACAAGAAAGGAAAACATTTTGCAACTACTACCAACGTTGGAATCAAAATTGTTGTGTATTCTATAATTTCATAGAGAAATTATGATTATAATGCCAGCCATGAGAACCAGACTCCAAACCTATGAACCCCCAGAATGATTTTTTTTTAGATTTTATCCTCACCTCCCAGTCTGGCTCTCCAAGAATTGGTTACAAAACTGCTTTTATAGAAAGTTACATGACTGACTCTTTTCACAAATAATAGTTCTTTCTTTTTAAATATATGTGATTTTATTTTAGCTTTTTGGAATAATTTTATAAATTTAATACCATATATATATATATATATATATATATATATATATATATATATATATTATCCTTTATGTGTCAATAATACAAGAAATCCCTCCTTTAACAAGGTTTTATACATTGCATATCATAAATATCTCAAAGTTTTGAACCATATAAAAAGAGATTTGGAGTGTAATAAAAATATTTGCGAGTCCCGTCAAGCTGTAGTTAGATCATCGTCAAAAAAAATTGAATGGTTTTATAAAACCCCAAACCACCTTTAGGGTCACCTATAGTAGTTTCTAAAATTAAGGATAGGTGATGTCAGAATTATTTTGGACCATCGATTACTTGATGAGTGGTTTTGGCCAAACCATTCTAGGGGCTACACTTTGACTTAAAATCTATGCACTTCATGGTGTTGGGGCTCCCTTGATTTGGAGGTGAAGGATTTCAGACTGTCGATTTGGTATTGGCTATCAATTCTTTGCTTGTCTTACTGAGAACGAATATAAGCATGAGCTTTACACTTGGCAGCCTTTGCAGGTTGATAAAATTCTTGAGGCCTTTGATTTGAGAATGGTTAAGAATTTCCCTGTGGATTCTATCTCTTTGGGATCTCTATTGGCACTTGTTGATACAATGAAGAATTTGATGCTCACTTAGGTTATTCTCTCTAAATTTCTTGTTTTTCTACATTAGTTGGCTTCAATTATTGTTGATACTTATTATCAGTCTCTGAATTAAAAACATTATTACTTGGACCTTGATTCTTCTGTTCAAACTGATGTGTGGAAACATGTATTTGCTCATAATAATGGTTTTTCACATGTTGTTGCTTAGGATTCCATGAGCCAGAGGACCTCGGCCACTGATGAGATAAAATTTGGTCATTGTGATGGATTTTCACAAGTTCATTTTCTCCTTCCACTTTACTAAACTAGTGGTTCCCTTTCATTTGACCTGGATGAAATGAGAACTTGTTTGGTTGTGATCAGGATATGCTCGCCTGATAGAAGCGCTCATGCACATTTTGTTCCCTTTTAGAATCCAGCTGATATCGCACATTAGTTAACCAAAAATCATTTAAGAGCTTCCCAATAGCATGGTCAATTGCCAATGCCCAATCTTGGTCCTTCACCAAAGTCACATGTGCACCAATCAGGATGATTGGTGGTCTGGTAAACTATCGGTGAAGCCTCTCAATAGAATGAAAGAGAGAAATAACTCTCTCTCCCCCAAAAATTTTTACCTTGTTACTTTGTTTTCTTCTAAGTGTATCAATATTCTTTTTTACATCTCGATATTTTCTTTGATTCTCTTCCTAGATCCTTCTAAACATAGCCTCTTGTTCATGTTGTTCTAGTTGAGTGGTTCCAATGTTTCATTCTTGAATATCAAGAATCTGACACTCTAGAAAGTGAGCACGATCAACCATTTTTGTAATAACACCTTTCCACCAATTCAATTACTCCTCAAGCTCAACACGCTCCTTGGTTGTCTGAGAAATATTTTGTTGAATTTCATCCTAAGATATCCCTATTTTTTATGTTTTATCCATCATTGAAGCAATAGCAGTCTTTTTTTTCCTGTCGGATTACCTCCATTTCTTTCACTTTCACCTATTGCTTGTCAATTTTTGTTTGGCATGTTTGTATTCGTGCTTGAAGGTTTTCAAGTCTAGCCTTCTACTGCTGAATTTGTTTGTCTATTCCATAAACCCAAGACAATGCTAGATTTTTTTTTCAAAGGCTAAACTTGTTGTGACATTTCTTCAACATATTCCATATTTTTTTATCTTTTTTTGAAATTCTTCAAGTTATTTTACAGAGGATTCATTTGAAGCTTCCATCCCATCAATTATTTCACTTGAAGTATCGATCTGGTTCCGAATATTCTTCAAAAAATCACGTACTTGTTATTGTAGTGTGGCCCTAAAGAAAAACTTAAACTTTTCCTTATCATTGCGTGAGTGCAGAGATTCCTTGCTTTTGTCTTGAGTCATATTGTGAACTTCAAAGTCTTAAGTATCAAAGCTTAAAGATTGGGCCAAAGCCTAGTATTTTAATAAAATAGAATTTTGGCACAAGGTCAAGAGCACCAAAACAACTCATAAGGAATCATAAAGAACCATATTTCCTTGAGTTCAAAAATTTATAAACAAAATTCATAAAATAATGTTCATATGACAACAACAACCCAATTTGAGACCGCTATACTCCTTGGCAAGATTTAGCTACAACATCTAGCTCCAACTAAGGACAACGATTTGCTTGAAAATTGTTGAGAACCATCGACCAGTGGCCTCTGTGTGGCATGGAGTCAGACTCAAAACTGAAACCGATCCCATTCTGAAACCTTTGAAAATTCCAATCTCCCTGAAACACCTTTCTTCCAAGCTCTTTATTTTCTTTCTGTCAACTAAAGAAAATATCTAAAAATTAAATGCTGAGAATCTGAACTAACTTATATACAACTCTTAGCTATAAACAAGGTTTATTTTATTCAAGTTAAATCCACCTTCCAGTGGTACCAGACCAACATTTGGGTGTTGGACCTTATGCCTTTGTGCTGCTGAAATTTCGAAATTAAAACTAGCATGCACGATAAAAGATATTCAAATAAAGGTTTAACACATACCCCAAAATCGATAACCATTGTTGACGAAAGAAAATTGTCATATATTCAACCACTGGATCATAAATTTGATGATAAAAAAATTTCAGTTGCCTCCTTTTCTTGAATAGTCTGCTGGCATATATCTTCTTAAACAGGGAAACCATATTGATAGTTTGAATTCTCATGCAGATGGTGTTTTTCATGTACTCTAATCTCTTGAAAAAGATCTTTGTATTATAGCAAAAACATTTGAGAACCTACACTAGATCCTCCTTTGTTTACACAAATACTAAATTCATGAATATTATAAAAGTCTTCTAGGCATTCAAAGTGTTGCTCATTTTTTGTGACAAGTTTTTTATTTAAATTCTAAAAATTCTTGAATTATTTTGTTTCAACAACATGGGAATTCTCTCTCACCTTTTGAAAACCCCCCCTTATCTCTAAATATTCATTTTCCTACAAAACATTTCCATTGTGTTCTTGGCAAACCTTCTTGTTTTCAACAATAATTTTTCTTTCAATATGATAAGAAATATTTCCACAAGCCCATAAATTATCTTCAATTTCGTGTGTGTAAATAAAAACTTACGCCAAAGTGCAAGGCTTTATTTCCCTGAGATAAAATTGCAAGTCAATGGGATGAGCCTTTGAAAATTACACCATGGCGGCAACTTTAGGAGGTCGAATTTCTTTTGGCATGCTCAAATAAATTTTTTGAAAACTCTTATTAAATTTAGTGATTGATTCATTGGTCTTCTTGTGCAAGGTATATAATTCCAAAAGGTGCTTTTCATATATAAGAAAGGTATCTTGAAAACCCTGCCACAAACTAATTAAATTTGCCTCCAAATACTGGAACAATTTTTATTTTTATTTTATTTTTATTTTTATTTTTATTTTATTTTTTTATTTTTATTTTTATTTTATTTTTTTTGCAGAAAAAAATCAAAACTTTATATTAATCAATAAAAATTTTATTGTGTACATGCCTTAAGCATTATATCTATTTTAAATCCATGCAGGACTTCAATCCCCAGATCATGTGGTCATTAGCATTCTTCCATAATATCCAAAAAAAATCGCAGACATAGAAACATCTGCTCGGACGTTGCCCTTATGGGCAACCAAAAATTTCTAATACATCGTCGTCCTTCCTAGTCCAGAGCCTCCTCTTATGAGGAAAATAGCTCAATTGGAGCAAATCGGCCAAACAAAACACGCCGCTCTTCTAGTCCCAAGCCTCCTCTTATGAGGAAAACAACTCTAAACAGGAGCCTAGAAGCTGGCCAAAGAATGAATAAAGTTATAGTTGTGCAATATAGTATGTAAATGTCTGTAAAAAAAGGAGTACATTCCAAAGAGTAGCAAGTATGATAATGAAAACATAATAATACAAAAAAACTCAGACAAATATGTAGAGCATATCCCAACATCAAGAGAGCATAATCCATCTATCAAGGGAAATGGGCACGATCTTGCTCCACCGAGCCCTCTGGTCCTATATCCTTAATTTTCCAGTTGCCCAAAGTCTTTTGTACGCCCTCCTTCGAAAGGATGTATGCTACCTCATTCCTCTCCCTGTAAATGTGACACACATATATGTAAGCAAAATGTCTTTTTAATGACCATAGTTCTTCAAGATAGGATTTAATAGATAGTTTTGGCACATGAATTCCTTATTGAACCATTTGAAAATGTTAAATGAGTCCCCAAAGATCTGAACTAGTAGATGGCCTAGCAGGATTAGCTAGCACAACAGCAAGTGTAGAGCTTTAATTTCGGCATAGTTGTTTGTTCTATTCCCAAACCCCACCGAGGCTTCCTTTTGAGTATCTAGATTTAGATGAATCACAATACCATCCCCATAGATGTTTCCTTCACTGGATGCTCCATCAAAATATGCCCACGGCATATCTCCTCTAATGAGAACTTGGGTAATCACCCTAGGACTGGATTTTGACTTTGAATCTAGTATTTGTGCATATATAGCCGCACTCTCCAGAGCTATGACCTGTATCAGAGTCTCCTTGCCTTTAAAAATTGCTTTGTTTCTTGCTAGCCAGATGCCCTAGGAAATTAGCAAGGGAAGCACCTTCCATTTTTCCTCCTGATTCCCCTGCCACCATTCCTTCCAAGCTTCTAAAACCGACACCCCATACCACCTTTGTGGCTTACCTACAACTGCCAACATCTCTGCCCACACTATTTTATTGAAAGAGAAATCAATAAATAGGTGAGTTACTGATTCAGAGTCTAATTTACATAGCGGGCACCAACCTAGGCCTTCCTTCTTCATTTTTTTCTTGTTCTCCCAAGTTGGTACTTCGTTTTTTAATATGCACCAGAAGAAGATCCTACTTTTTGCTGGACATTTCAGCTTCCAGAGCTGTTTAGCCCACCATTCTGGTGCCTCCCATCCCTTTTTAGCTATGAGGTATGCATATCCGAACTCTGGTGTATACTTCCCGAGGGGTCATGTACCCACCTTAATTTGTCTTCTCTATCCCTGATATGCACATTCATTCTTATCAACTCGTAAACTTCTATTAGTATTCATGCTATATAGGCTCATTCTACAGTTCTTCCCCTATCATCCATCCCTGCTACCAGAGCAAGGAGGAAACTTCCTTTGCTACTTGAATATTAAAGTGGAAGCCTTTGGACCCTAGAAGTGTCCTCAATGCAACCAAGAGAGAGTAGGACTCATTTCACCCCATGTTAGGTCTCTATATTACTAGTTTAGTCCCTTGTTGTTATTAGTGTAGCCCCCTTATTGTTACTATTGTACCCATGTAACCCCAATATTGTTATTATTGTGCCCTTAAATTGTTATTGTTAGGTCGGCAAGGATTATATTGTGGGCCCATGGACTCCTATATATAGAAGGAGGTTTTGGTCATTTTTAGCAACCAAGAATTGTTCATTTATGTAATGTATTGGATGTTGCCCCCTTGAAGTGCTTGATTTCTAAGGCGTTGATCTCTCTTTTCTTCTATTCTTGGAGTTGGTTTCATAACATTTGGTATCGGAGCTTTGGATTCTAGGGTTTCGCTGCTCCAAACAGGTCATCATGGAATTTTCACTATAATTTGTTTTCTACAAAGGTTCAGAAGCTGAAATTTTTAGAGTACGAAAATGAAATCTTGAGGAACATCCTCGCAAATTTCAAATCTTGGTTCGTAATATTCTCAGAGATATGATCTATGGAAGTTAGGGTTTTTTGCATGCTCCTGACTTTAGCCTAAACAGGTCATCGCGGAATTTTCGCTATAGATATTGTTCTACGCGGTTTCAGAAGCTGAAATTTTCATAGAGCGAAGCTGAAATCCTATAAAACCTCCTGTAAAAATTTCCGATCCTGGTTCACAATATTTTTGGAGATATGATCTGTGGAAGTTAGGATTTTTCTAGGCTCCTGAATTTCATCTCAAAGATGTGAGCGTGGGAAAAATGTAATAACTCTCTATCTGAGCATCGGATTGATATTCTGTAAAAATTGGTCGCAAGTACACGGACTGTAGTTTCCTTTCTCTAAATTTCAGAGCCAAAGGAGGAAGCAGTGACACGTGGCAAGTCGTACAAGTTCGCTCTACTGAACCAGTCCATAATTAGGTCATTGTGGGAGATTGGACATAACTTTGCCTTGAAGAGTAGAAATTAGGTCAGACATGTGGCATTCAAAAGAGGATCCAAAGGGCTACCGCGGGGCCGAATTTCAGATATTGAAGATCTGAAATCACAGAGATAATTCAGTTTCAATATCGAGCTCCTCAAAAGCAAGAAAAAGGTGTGCATTGTTTTCGAATTACATAAGTCTCGTTTGAAAAAAAATAATGTTTGACTTTATTCCAAAGGCATATTGAAGAATAGATATCAGTATTGGGTTCTACTAAAAGGAATTCAACACCTATTAAGCCTTCATAAGGCTCTACTATGAGTCATGAAGACGAAGAAATACAACATGAGATGTCAAAATTACAAGATCAAGTGCACCTATCGCAAAGAGCAACAAAAAATGATATGGAAGTT
>CM076572.1:564647702-564728581 GCA_034641835.2 Pinus albicaulis
TCTATCCAGGTGAATAACTGTGTTGAAGTGTATAAAGGGCTGAGTAAAAAAGCTCAAAAATCAAAGTGTTTGGATTTCTCTCGAACCAAGTTCAAGTTGTAGATCTCGTAATTCTAAATCCAACGGTGTAGACGACACTCAATTCCGAGTCCGTATGAAGAAGTTATAAGCGGTCAAAGTTCCAGGTTGACTTGGTGACTGGGCAGCCTTAAAGAGGACACAAATTGGACTTTTTCCGGCCACCGGATTCCGGCAAGCTCAGGCCAGATTCCGGGCGAAATTGTGGCCTGGTTAATTGCACTCCTACGGTCCAAAACCGGATTTTTAAAAATGGCCAAGTTGTTTTTAATAACAAAAATTATTTAAAAAAAAAAGGGGGGTGGGGGCCGTGACCCCCGCCACCCACGTCGACCATATGGCACCATATATAATGGGTTAGCGGGAATCGAACCCGCCTGGCCACGTGGGCCAGCCCGATCCACGGGCGGCCCAACACACAACCAACATATCAATTTAAACAAACAGCCAATGCTATTATTTAAAACGTTTGAGTCGTGGGTTGTTGGGCGGGCCGCCCAAGGTGGACCTGACCACTTCAAAAAAAACGCGCCCATGTATTTTTAAATAAAACTCATGCTAAGTTGGGAGGGGCGGGATTTGACCCCCCGACCCCTCCTCAACCAAATCTAATTTTTACCATTACACCAACTACACGCGTTGGTAATTCCGCCCAGAATTTTTTATTTAAACCTGGATTTTTACTATGCGCCCAAGCCATGGGGGAGTGGGAAAGCGCGCACGGAATTCGAGTTTTAATATTTTTTTAATTGCAGGTGCAGTGGAACCATGAGCCAGAAAGGAGGCAGGCGGAACCTCGATTGAGGTAAATTTTCAAGAGGGGCGAAATTTCGACTTTGTCCAAATGGGACAAATTTTATGTCATTTCAGCACTACTCAGCGCCACGAGTCTGATGGCGTGCTCAGTTTCTGCATCTGAGTTTTTGATTTTCCAGCCACTTTTGGAAGTGGACTATGCCGGTGTCAGATTTTTGCATGTGAGCAGTCGTTTTCCACTTTCTCGACGCCACAAGATTGATGGTGTTTTCAGATTCAGCCGCAGAGCTGCTCAGCCTTCAGCAAATGGCAGCATGAGGTATATGAGGTGATTTCCATGTACTTCTTTCTTTATTTCTCGTTGAGATGCATTATGTCTTGCAGATCCCGGTTGATATATGAGTTGAGGGATCTTGCTTTGTGTTGTTATTGATGTACTTTTCAGCTATGGATTTGTGTCATGTATGAGTCCCTTTTATGCCAAATTGGCGGGATGCTCAATTTCACATGTGTATTGTTGAGATCCCTTGTTTGCTAAGATTGGCGCAATACTCTTATTTACTACATGTCAGCTATGGTCATACTGATAGGAGTCTTTCTTTATGTATGAGAGTTCTGCAGTGGAACATCTCTTAAAGAAGTCAAGCCGCTCCTGCGTGAGGGCAATTTTTCCTTGTATGTCATAGGAAAGCACATCCATGTACATCTCTTCTTACAACACATAATGCAGCGGCCTACACCATCTTGACACCGAGGCCCGGAGATGTAGTCCCTCCTGGACGAACTCCGTCATCAAACGACGTGTTCTTATGATTGCTGATCTTGTTCATTTATGTTCCTCTTATTTACAGCTACAATTGTTCATTTAAGTTCTTTAATGTCTTTAATTAAATGCAATTCTATTTATCAGCCGAATTAAAAGGTCTTGGCTGGTGGTATCAAGATTTACTCCCCTGATCAAGATTCAACAACACAATTCAATTTTATGTAGCAAGGTGAAATAACTTTTTGTACCATTGGTCTCTATTTTTTGGAATGTCAATTCGAATTATCAAAATATTTTGTATAAAATCACCAATGCTCTGAGGTTTCCCCACCTCTCGTTTCCCTTTTTCTATTTGATGAAATGTTTTGGAACTTTTGTAATTGAATGATCCATTCGATTATGATTAAATCTTTAGGCTTTAACTTCCACAAATTTGTCAGGATAAAATGGAACATGTTCGATTAAATTTTACTGTATTTGCAAGGAAGCCATTTGAACTTGGTCAAACCGAGATTCCAGAATTTCTTCCCTATGGGATGTTACATCCTGTTTCGAGTTAGTGAAAGTACACAGCAAATTTCAGGATATTTTGTCTCCCTCAGCTAACTGAACTCGATCAAATCGAGATTCCAAAATGTCTTCTCTATGAGATGTTATATTTCGGTGTAGATTAGGGAAAATAATGGTGCATGGCCTAGATTTTTGTTCCAAATAGTCTTTGAACAGGGATACCTTGAACCCCTTTGCACGATAATCCACCACGTATGTGGTTGGATGACAGGTGTTACCATGACAACATGTTAACTCAGCAAGGTAAAACCAGTACCAACCCTTCTAGTTTCTCTTTTGGATATACTCACGAGGATCAACATCAAAAGACTAATAACATAGTTTTTATACTCAATGCCCTAATTACACAGAAATTAAACCATAATCTAAAGAATAGATCCAATAGCACTCATTTCTCTAAATTGGAGATCAAAATAAAAAGAAAAATGAGACAAATATTGAAGCGCATGAGTCCATCTTGTTAGTAGGATGAAATTTCCCCTTCTACCATGCAGGTTTGTCGTTCAAATAATTAGGAGCTTTATAAAACTAACTCAAACCATTTGTTTCTTTTTAGTCATTATAATAACTGGATAATCTGTAGAGTTTCTGAAAGCTCACAAGATAGTCATCAATGTTGTGCCTAACTTAGTGGGGATCATTGATAAGGCTTTTCCCATAGAAACACGAGATATCCAAAGACCCCTGCATTAATCCTACAACAATATTCAAATATTATTTTTTTCCTCTTGTTAGTTATGCATTAATCCTACAACGATATTCAACTATTATTTTATTTCCTCTTGTTAGTTAAGTGCACCACTCATTATTTTATATCAGTGAAGGTCTCAGTGAAGACATTGTAGGAAGGAAAATATATGATAAGGAGAAATAGGTATTCCAAGTAAGGTGCCTTCATATTCATGTTGCAAGGCGTGAATACTGAAATGTGGGAAGCTATCTCCTTTACAGAGAGAGAGAGATCTTCACCTCCACCGTGGGTGGTAATTATGTTGGCAATGTTGAGGTTAACAATGTCCAGCAAGGCCAAGGGCTTCATGAGTGAGAAGAGAGTGTCGTAGATTTGGAGTTGGGGCGAGGAAGAAGTATATATTTTAAGGGTGACATATGGAGCAGAAGCAAAAACAGAAGTTGCTGAGAAAAGAGGAAGACTCACCCATGGTCACACAACGACTGGGTGATTCCCACATTATAAAGGTGAAGGAAAGGTTCTATGGATAAAATTAATTTGTTCCTCCATACTTGTCTTCATTTACGATAGATAAAGCACGCTCTCGACAAACATTTTCACACTGACTGTTTCATCCCTTCTATTAAAATGTTTAATCTCATTTCTGTAATGTTAGTACCTCTCATTATTTTATCTGATCCTTTGCACTGGATCCGAATAAAAAAAACTGGCGGCACCAAACATGCAAATCCACTGAAAACATAGGCAAAATGTTCAGGAAGAATCATATTGGAATCAATATCTCCATACATATATTAATAACAGAAAATCCATAATATCATTAATTATTTAGTGATTATTAGTCTCATAGAAGGATCGAACAAACATAGAAATGAGAATCGAACTTTGGATTGTTGTTGTTGCACATAAATTAGATTGTGCATGTATCTATGGGACCATTATACTATTGAATAAACATAAGTGGAATTTGGTAGAATCAGTTATATTTATCATTGTGATGAATTATTGACTTGAATTTTTGAATAGCATATGTTATTGTGAGTTAAAATTTGTTAGCTGGCCATCTTATGTTTATGAATATGCCACTGTCATTGTACACTATTTATATTTGGTGATTCCCTAAATCGAATTGAAACCCTGGGAAAAAAAACAAGGGAAAATTTCCCTCGTATATTACATTTGAACATGTTTTTTCCCATGCCACAGTTTAAGCAATTGAATTATTTTTCAGTGGGATTGTTAAAAATACTTGAAGTCCACTTTCCCAGGTGCTTGGGGTGCGAGGAGTGTGTGCACCAAACCCTTGGGGACGAGTCCCTGTGGAACATTGTCGAGGCTGTAGTTTAAGGAGTTGAAGTCCTTTGTCAGGGCTTTGGGTGTTACCATGAATGCTCACCATTATACCACGAACTCTATAAAATATAAACTAAAAAATAAATATTATATTTGCTACTATCTCTAGCTCCAACTCAAGCCTTAGATTTTAAGCAGTCAGATTACATTTTCAGTAGGGTTAGTGTAAATACTTTCCAATGTATCTCAATTTCTATAAAATATAAACTAAATTTAAAAAATCCAATACTATCAGTGGCAACTAGTCGACAAATATTTTTCTCCATATGACCCCAGCTATTCAAACATGATAAACTCTAGGGCACATCATCTGTGGCTCTTTGTCATCTCATTTTTATCATAAATACCAGTAGAAGATGGTACATGGGCACTTCATGTTACTTCATATACGAAAAAAATGGAACGTTCTAACAATGGTCTCAAATAATGTTTTTCTGGCTTCACTGCATCTCTCACAATTTACTCATAGTAGTGAGAAACATAATTTATTGTCCAATATTTCAAATAATGGCTCTCGGATATGTTGTTTGAAATTCTCATAATTTTACAACATTGGTCAAAATCTAACAACTACTACCCCTAACGTCCCCAATGCTTCTGTCAATAACACTCCCAGATTTTCTTTTGAAGTATTTCATAAACCATGACAGAGAGTCTGCACCGTAAAGAATGTACATCCTTCAGCTTTGTTGCAAGGACTGAAGCATTGTAACAGGACCCATTGATGTTGTTGCATACTCGACAGTTGGCTTGGGTATGAAGTGGGTCAAGTCTACTTGTTTGGGTCAAGCTCTGTAAAGCCCAGTCTAACACACCAAGACTCCAGGAATCTGACCAAAATTGATGAGTTCGATGGAATTTGAGAAGTTTCTTGGATGGTTTGGCCAAGTTTAACTATCCTGACGGATTGTAATGAAGTTTGGCATCCATCTAGCTATTTTTAGGAAACTACAGAAGCTTCCTAGGAAGAAATGTTGGGCATTGGTAGCCTCCTTTTGAAATGCTGCCACTAACATATTGGCCTATTCGAAATTCACCACTAACATATCCACATATAGCTCATCATGTGAAGTCGTGTAGCAAAAAACAGGATCATTACATGCTTAAACAAGATACACACAACAGAACTCATAAAATTAACAGAGATCCAAAAGCCAACCGAAGGAATACTAAAACCACTGCATTTATTAGATCTGCTATGTCTAAATATTGCCTACCAATTCTTTGAGGAATCGAACCGCTGTGAGAGAAATAACACTACCCCACTTCCACAGACCCAACTGTGCTCTTTTGATGTGCTGATTAGGCATTTTAGAGTCTTTCTTACGTAGTTCCATGATGAGCATTATTGGAGTTTTACAACAACTGCAAGGAATATCATTTTGACCAAAGTTTTACCCCCTAGCCTCCCCCCACTAAATTTACCGAGTGCTGATGGGTGGAGAGCCACGAGAAGGGAACCCCGGTATGCAACCTAGCACTCCGTCGACTTCACTACTGAACCAACCAACCAGTTAGAAACCAGGAACTGGTTTAACAAGCCCGAGGAAAATGTGTGTTTGGAGCAGAGAGTAAAACCCTAGTTGAACAACCATTGAAAATTGAGAAATTCATGTGACAGCTACGTGAAGTGACTCACTATTTCCGTTCAAATCCTCCACATAAAAAATTTCCAACTGAATGTAGCATAAAGCAAAAATCCTTAAACCTTAAAAGATAAAGTTACCTTAAAACCCCACTACAGATCCTGTTCTGCAAAATGAGAGAATAAGGTCCGCGGTTTGCTCTTTTTCTTCCATTTTTTATTTAATGCAAATGAAACAATGAAGAGTGTGTGTACTTACCTATAGGCCCTACTTGGATGAAAAACTCCCATAGTAATTCTTCTGAAACTTGGGCATTCAAATTTCCAACATAGGCTACTGTAGCATCTTGATTTCTTTCAACTGTATGTTGCCCTAATAGATTGGCTCCTATGCCCTGTGTTATCCTGCTGGTCATTTTCTGCTTAATACTGCTAGACATTCTGCTCAAACCCCATCATGTTGTGGCTCTAGATCTGTATTTGTATTTGATTTGTTGTCCTTCCCCTGGTAGTTATATGGCAAGTGCTCCTAAAGCGCTCGCAAAAAATTGAGAACATTTCTTGCGAAAGCGGGAAAACTCCTCTAAAAAAATTGACAACATTTTTTGCGAAAGCAGGAAACTCCAAGAAAGGTTCCTTTTCAAAGGAAATTGAATATGAAACCTTAAATAACTCGATTAATACGACTAGCGGAAGATGCAAAAAATCCGAGCAAGATTATTTATATATATCTCAAAGGAAATCGAATAAGAAAACTTAAAAATATTGACTAATATAATTATTTCCCCACCCGCTCTACAATCATGTATAAGGTTAATGTGTGATCAATTGTAGGGTAGGGTAGGTAGTGTCCCATTAATGGTAATCAATACAATATATTTAAGAACATTTAAAAAAAAAGGAATGGTAAATAAATAAAATATTTTTTCATACTTACTCCAAAGGTATGGTAAATATATATATATCTATATATATTAGAGGTATGGTAAATAAAGAAAATTTACTTTTATTTTTATTCCATAAATTTTTTTATATTTAAAAAAAACTCAAAAATGAGGTTTTATTTAGATGAAGTCTATGGGAAGAATAGCATGGGATAAATTAATATTAATACCATAGGTCAAATACCATATTTATAAAAGAGGTATGGTAAATAAATAAATATAAAAGAGGTGATGTGGTCGAGGGCTGGGGCTAATCGCCAGCCCCCGCCGTGCTAACTCTCGAATTTTTAGTCAGTGGTAATGCGTTGAAACCGTGACCTAGGGCCAGGCATCAAACTCTACCCTTTTCGGATTAACCCTTTATGTGTCCACCTATGGTTACATGCCACGCCATGGGACTGGGCTAGGGCCTATATCCCTTCCCCCCTCCACCAAACGCATGTCTGGCATGTGCTCAGTCCTATAACTTGTGAATATGAATAGGAGTTGGGGTTGGTCCACTCTCCTTTGCTCCATCCACCTCCACGACAAGTCATATAGGTGCGATACGACCAGGGGTTGGGGCTCACTGCTCGACCCCTCCTCCCAATGCACCCATACATGTGATTCAAATATAAGTGACAGACATTATGGTTAAGAACCACTTGTAGGCGAGATGGTAAGGCTTTGGAGTTTTTTGTGGCAGGTCATCAGTTTGATTCCCACTAATGCCTTCCGACCCTTAATAATGTTTTAGCCAATGTGGAGGCACTAGGTGGCAGCCTCTATTTGGGCCACATGGTAGCTTCCCATTGGGAGAAAAAAATACACTGCAACCAATAAAATTGGGCCAACTCACACTTTAGTATCAAAATTGCAATTTTTCATTTCCGGAGTGACACAGTTAAAAATTACTAACGTAAATAACTAATTCATATACTTGTTGTACTTATTATCTTGTCATATTTTTATTCTTGGACTATAGCAGTCATTTACGTTAATCATTATTAATTTTTTTACTTATTATCTAGTCATATATTTTAGCCCTAGACTAAATTAGTCATTTTAGTTAGTCGTTTTTAGTTTGGTCACTTATTATCTAGTCATATATTTTATCCCTAAACTAAATTAGTCGTTTAAGTTAGTCATTTTTAGTTCGGTCACTTAAAATTGCTCAAATTTAGTACTAATTCACATGAAATAATTGCGGTGACTAACTTTTTTAGTCAACTAGTCACTAATTACATCATTTTCTACTAGTGTTGGAGCTTCCTGCTTCTTCGCAAGTGCATCCAGTTTTCCATGTTTCATGCTTAAAGAAGGTTATAGGTGAAAATATTCCAGTTCAAACAATATTGCTAGAACTTGATGAGGAAGGAAAATTCATATTGGAACCTGAAGCGGTCACAGAAACAAGAACTCGACAGCTACGAAATCGATCAATTTCAGAGTATCTCATCAAGTGGAAGAGCTTACCCACTGAAGATTCTACATGGGAGGATGAGAATTTTATACAGAAGCACCCAGAGCTACTCAAGCATTGAGGAAAACACTTTTTTGAAGGAGAGGGGCATGTTAGGTCCCTATATTACTAGTTTAGTCCCTTATTGTTATTAGTGTAGCCCCCTTATTGTTACTGTTGTACCCCTGTAACCCCAATATTGTTATTATTTTGCCCTTACATTGTTATTGTTAGGTCGGCTAGGATTATATTGTGGGCCCATGGACTCCTATATATAGAAGGAGGTTTTGGTCATTTGTAGCATCCAAGAATTGTTCATTTATGTAATTTATTGGAGGTTGCCCCCTCGAAGTGGTTGATTTCTAAGGCATTGATCTCTCTTTTCTTCTATTTTTGGAGCTAGTTTCATAACACCCCACCCAAGGATCGAGCCCAATTCTAACCTATTCATCATTGTTGAACTGTCAAACTAGACCTTCCTAAATGATATACACTGATCTCATAATGGCTTTCCAAACCACTGATGCCCTAGATAGTTTTTTCCTCGGAGATTGTAACCATTATGTCAGCTCCAACGGGTCAATGTATTTCCTTTTCATGACCAGGGTCCATAATGATTCTTTGAACAAAATTCTCCAGTCCATTTTGGCACCTAGGGAGGCGACGAAGGAGGGAAAGTCTTTCAAACCCCATCCTCCCTAATCTTTTGGCCTTGCATTTTTGTCTAAGGCCACCCAAGGCATCACTATTTCCTCCTTAGACCCTGCCCACAGAAATTTACTACATATTTTCCTCAACTTCTCCAGTATACTTTTAGGTACCCACGAGATAATTTCCCAGTACATCAGGATGGCCATGAGAACAAATTTTATCAATACCAATCTTCCTGCTCTCAATAGCCATCTGAAACTCTAATGATTCACTCTCTTTTCTATTTTAGCTACCAGCCACAGCCAGTCCAGTGTTTTGTAGGAATTCGGCTTGAGAGTAAACCCAAGGTACTTAAGCTATCCCCCATTCTCTTAATATCATGAGGAAGGTCCTCCACTGCTATTCTAATTTTCTCCTCCGGGAGTCCTTCTGCTATAATGACCGATTTACCTGCATTTATACTCATCCCAGTTGCCGAGAGGAAAATATCAATGGAAGATTTTAGATGACCGATGTCTCTTCTACTGCCATCACTAAAAATGAGGATATCATCTACAAAGAGGAGGTGGGTTATCTGCAGATTTATGGCAACCTCTATGCCCTTAATGTCCCCCCTCCTTTTAGCAGATGTTAAAAATTGACTTAAACCTTATGTTGCCAAGAGAAAGAGCAAAGGTGAAAGAGGGCACCCATGTCTTAGACCTTGTTGGGTTTTGAAGAATGTAGAGGTCACCCCATTAATTAGAACAACAAAACTGATATCATATATACACCCCATCACCCAATTGATGAAAATGATGTCGAAGCCCAAGTGCGTAAGGAGTAATCTGATATATATCTAGCTTATTTTATCATATGATTTGGAAAATTCAATTTTGATTATCATACCTTTTGTTCCTTTTGTTCCTTTTGATGTTGTAGAGAGTTTCCTAAGCCACCCTGATTTCTTCATGGATCTGCCTCCCCTCTAACAACCCAAAATGTTCCTGTGAGATGTTCTTGAAGAGGATCAGCTTTAGTCTAATAGAAATTAATTTAGAAATGACTTTATAAATATTGTTACATAAAGATATGGGGTGGAAATCATCGAAGGATCCTGGCTCATCTATTTTTGGGATAAGAGCTACGAAGGTAGAGTTAATTTGCTCGAGGATAGCTCCTCTCGATCGGGATTCTTCCACTACTGCTGTAAGCTCCTCCCCCGGCTCTTCAAAGAAATTTTGATAGAACTATGTTGTCCAACCATCCGGCCCCGGACTTTTTTCCTTTTGCATTAGCTTGAGGACTCCTTCCACCTCATCTCTGGACATCGGGCTTGTTAGCATCTCGTTTTCCTCTTCCTCCACATACCTTAGGAAATGTTGGGAAACCTTGACCACCTCTACAATAGTGACCTCAGAAGGGGCTTTGAAAAAATTGTTGAAGTGATCCTTGCCCATTTTTTCTAACTCAGGGAAGGACTTTTCCATCCCATTATCCTCCCTTCTCATCCCCCAAATGGTATTAGCAATTTTCCTCCCTTTTTCATATTTGTGGAAAAACTTTGTATTCTTGTTTCTTGCTGCTAGCCAAAGTGCTCTTCTCTTTAACCTCCATTGCCCCTCCTTTTCCAGCAGAATCTTCCTTCTCTCCCCCTCCAAGGATTTGATGAGTTCCCTTTTTTCCCCTGATTCATACCCATATGCTTCTGGACTTTCCATTCTCCCCAACTCCTCTCCTAACCAGCTCAACCTCTCCTCCTGGGCCTCTTTTCTTTTTTTTCCCCATTCTATAGTTGCTTTTTTCATCCTTTTAAGGTTCTCCCAGAATTTTTCCACCTTGCATGGAGGCTCCTCTGCTCCCCAAGGGCTGTAGGTTGCCTTAAAAGAGAGTTATAGGACTCCTCCTTAAGCCAGCCCGGATTGAACTTCAATGGTTCTCCCGATTTTTCAAAGTTGCCCTTAATTTCTAGGAGAATTGGATGATGATATGATTCCTCGCCCTCTCCAAACCTAGAAAAAACCACCCCGGGCAAAGGTTCTGAAAGGCTGCTGAAACATCATCCCCAGACCCCATAGTTTCTTGATGTATTTAATATCTGGCGCATATATAGTGATCAGGGCTCGAAGGCTAGTTTTTTAGGCTTACTAACTAAACCTCTACAATTGAAAGACATCACAATCATTTGTTCACCTTCCCCGGGCTTGCACTAATCTAAGTACCCATGTTAAAGATCTTTGTTTCCCATCAGCAATATCTAGTTTTTATTTGAGCTGGGATTTGGACAGATTATGTTTTCTCCCTCTCAGTTTGGGACCAGAGGGGGATTCTGCAAGGTTCCCCAACCCCGCCACAACCTCCAACATTTTAACCTTTTTGTCTCGCAGGCTAAGGTTATAAGACTTGCACTCCCCTTTAGATGGAGGGAGCTCTTCCAATCTAGAAGAGTATCGGGGACATGGATCAATGGGTAGGGTAGAGATGGATGTAATAATACTATCCAAGGCCGATTCAACATGTACAATAAAACCATATGACATATGAAGGGATTCTAGCTTGGAAGGACCAGGCCCTATAATCAATGGAGACAATTCTGAAATAGAAATAGAAAGAGATGAAAGGGTATTAAGAAAAATACCCTCCATTAGTGTAGAGACGGTGTCCATGGTTGCTTTCAAATGTTCTGAAATAGGGATGGCTTCACCTCCTCCCAAATCACGTACCTCCACCTCTTACATATCAGTATGCTCTTCCTTCCCTTCCATCTCTTGTTGGGCCGACTGTTGACCCTGATCCTACCATGTTTCCTTGTTGTGCATCCCCTCAACATACTTCCCTTCCTGAACAGCCTTGCCTTTACCTTTGATTTTTTTTTTCCTCCTTCTCATGCCAAGAGGGTAGGCTTTGGCCATGTGTCCATACTGATGACACCTATGGCACCTGAATGGCACCTACTTATAGTCCAAATCCTGAATGAAAGACCAGTTCCTATAACGCAATTGAATTGCCTCTGACAACCCTTCTCTAGGATTAATTCGAACCAGGATTCTCATAGTACCTTGCTCTCCTGTCTGCTGAAACAACATATCTGCCTCCAAGTACTACCCCAGTTCATTCTCAATTTCCTTGAAAATATTTTTTGTCCAAAGTGGATGGGGAAGCCCTAGAAATTTAACCCAGATTGAGAGGTTTGCTATCTTCTCCCTTTGAGCATCAAAGAGTGGATTCCATATTTTAAACAGAATTGGGGCTTGACCGAAACCCCAATTCCTCTCCAGCACCCATTGGACCATCTCTTTTCTCTTGAACTTGATCATAAGCCATCCATTTGTAACGTTAACCACCTCGAAACATGGATCTAGGCCTAACTGTCATGCCTTTGCATCCCATTCCTTCAAGAAGGTAGCTGAGACTTTCTTGCCATTTTATTTTCCTACCAAGGTTAATTTGGTAGTCTCCATAGCTTCGTCCACCGATATATCTATCCCTAGAACCAAATTTGGGATCTGTTCCTTCTATCTTATTGCTTTGGGTTTATTTCTTGAAAAATCTCAGTTGTCTCGTTCTCTTTTTGATACATGGTTGTGTTCCTCTTACCCTGGAAATGCTTTTGTTCCCTCTTATGGGTTCGCACCCCCTTCCCTCCTTTGTCTTCCCCTAACTCCTTCGGTCTGCAAAGTTGATCCTTCCTTGCCCCAACCTTCCTTCAAGCCCTCTCTAATCCCTGATCTACCCTTGGTCACAGCCTGAGAGATAGGGATCCCCGACCAGACCCCTACTAACAGTGTCCCTCCACCTCTGCTCTGGGCCACTAGTCGTGCCCTCCTATCCCTTGCTATAACATTTTCTATCTTCCCCAAAGCCTCATAAACCCATAAATATTTTGTTCACCTTCACCTGGAATCCGCAACACCAAACTCGATCCCTGCACCTCTCCTCCACCTGTTTTCAGAAAGGCTTGAGTCGCACAAGCTCCTCCTAAGGTCAGTCTCAATCCAGCCTTATTCAATAACCTACGGCTGGCTACTATGTCCTCAATCCCTCTTGTTCTCTATAAATTCCTATCCATTTCAAACCCCAGCTCCTTTATTATCTGAAATCATGGATCAGTTCCAGTTAACCTAGTTTTCTCCAGACTGTGCACTGAAACCCATGGAATATACTTTTCCCTTTTCTCCATGGTCGTTTTGGATTTCCCCATAGAAAACAGAATACCTTCCAGCCTTCCCTCCATACCCAAACCTCCAGGCTCGCCTCCTCCCATGCAACCTAGACCAATGAAGCATTTCAGATTTTTCTTCGTGACCTCCAAGCCCCACATCGTGAGCATATCCCCCAACTCGGGATCCACCTCCACCCTGTCTGAGTCGTTGACCATCTTGTTTGTTCTCTTGAGACTGCAGGCAGTGACAGTTTTGATTCTCCACCCTTCACACCGAGCCCGTGCTCCTTCCAACAAATTAAACCTCTCTCCTTACTCTCAGCAGAAATGGTAAATGGAAAAAGACTAAACAGTAAAAATTTAAACCCAAAACCCCGTATTTCCCTTACCCCTGTAGCGCATGGGCACACATAATGATACCTCTTGTTAACCATGCCACCCATCGCCATTTGCCTGCACCCTAGCCCCCCCTTTTTGGGTGCTACCTTCTGCCGGCAACAACCCCATGCCACCTTCGCTCAACTCATTCCATGGCGTCTACTAGGGTTTCTTCGCTCCTGGTTCAGGAGGATGATCGTGTGTGTGATAAGTCTTTAGTTTTTAAAAGATTGTATCTCCAAATACTGGAACAATTTTTGAGCCTCCCACTTTAATAAATGAAAAAACAACCTCAAAACCACATCTTCATAAATAATTTCAAAATTACCCAAAAAGTACTCAAATTGTAAGACAGGATTTTCAACTGTAACATCATTGTTATCTCCATAGTAATTTTGCAAAAACTTGAAACTTTTTGAAGGATAATCATGAAGAATTGTGGGCAGTATTAGGGGTTTAAATATTTCCCTGGTTTTGAGCTGAAAAGCAGTGAGTTGCTTGTGAGGCAAAGTGGTGGCTGCCAAAGATGATGAATATTCTTATTTATATTTAGATCGTGACTGGTGATCTTCAGGAATTGTAATACAAACCTCATTTATCTCCTCGGATTCAGGGTAAGAAATCATCCCAAGATCAATGATACATGAATAAGATCGGTTTTATTTTTTCAATAAAGAATGTACTTCTTGGGTCTTATAATCTTATGATAATATAAAGAAAGAAACAATCCTTTTGATGTGTAGGGGAAAGTAGACTATAGAACTGATAATAAAAAATAAGGTTTCCTTGAAAAAGCTTAAACTTTGATACCTGTGTTTTCTGAGTTGCTTCCTCATTTTCTTGTCAGAAAAATTTCTTATCCAAAGAATCATTTTCCATTTGAGTCTCCAGGTGAATAATGAACAACCAAATTTATATCCCAATTTTGTTCATCATCAAGAAATGGATCTTATTATGGAGGGAAAAATAGCTTTGTTTCTTCGTTCCCCGACAACGGTGCCAAAATATGTTGTAAATCTCCAAGACAATTCCTAGTTGTAGGGTAACCAATGCCTGAGACATCTTAATATTTTGGGAATTAATTAAAATCAGTGGTTGAAAAGACAAGCCATTAGGTATTGCAACCAGAACTTATAATACTAAAACCCTAGATTTCAAAAAAATAATGGGCAGAAAAAATTTGAGGGTTGCAGGGTGTTGGACAAAAGGAGTGGTTTCAAGAAAATAAAGATGACTGAATTTATACCCAGAAAATTAAGAATTTGAGCATAACTATTGTAGAAAGAATGTTGAAAGACGCAGAAGATGTGGATGAATTTATAGCATGGTGGAGCGCCTTTTAAGGCCTATTTAAATATTTTTTACAGGAATTCTCTGTTGAGAAAACAACAATATTTAATATGCTTAGATAAAAGAAGTTAAAAACTTCATTACACTCATGCCGAAAGAGGAAAAACATTTATGGAAAAATGAGAACACAAGAAAGGACAACATTTCTGCAACTATTCCCAAAGCTTAAATCAAAATTGTTTTGTATTCTATAATTTCAGAGAGAATTTTTTATTACAATTCCAGTCATGAGAATTGGAATCCGAACCTCTGAAAGCCCAAAATGAATTTTTTCTGGATTTTATCCTTACCTCCCAGCCTCGCTTTCCAATAATTACTACAAAATTGATTTTATAGACATTTACATCACTACCTCTGTTCACAAATAATAGTCCTTTCTTTTAAATATATGTGATTTTATTTTAGATTTTTGGAATAATTTTATAATTTTAATATTATATATAACAATATATATATATATATATATATATATATATATATAATATTAATTTACATCCTTTATGTGTCAATAATACAAGAAATCCATCCTTTAACAAGGTTTTATACATTGCATATTGGAAATATCTCTAAGTTTTGAACCATATATAAAGAGATTTGGAGTGTAATAAAAATATGTGCAGATCCCATCAAGCTACAGTCAGATAGTCATCAGAAAAAACTAAATGGTTTTATAAAACCCCAAACCGCCTTCGGGATCACCTTTAGTAGTTTTTGAAATGGAGGGGAGATGATGTCGGAATTGTTTTGGATCGTCGATTACTTCCTGAGCGGTTTTGGCCAAACTATTCCTGGGGGCACACTTTGGCTTAAACTTCTTGCACTTCATGGTGTCAAGGCTCCGTTGATTTGGAGGTGAAGGATTTTAGACTATCTATTTGGTCTTGGCTATAAATTCTTTGCTTGTGTTACTGAGAACGAATATAAGCATGATCTTTACACTAGGTAGTCTTTGGTTGATAAAAATCTTGAGGCCTTTGATTTGAGGATGGTTGAGAATGTCCCTATGGATTCTATCTCTTTGGGATATCTAATGGTGCTTGTTGATACGATGAAGAATTTGAGGCTCGCTTAGGTTGTTCAATTGCTTTTATTTCTACATTAGTTGGCTTCAATTGTTGTTGATACTTATTATCAGTCTCTGAATTAACAACGTTATGACGGGACCTTGATTATTTTGTTTAAACTGATGTGGAGAAACATGTAGTTACTGGGAATAATGGTTCTTAAAATGTTGTTTCTTTGGATTCCACGAGCCAGAGGACCTCGGCCACTGATGAGGTAAAATTTGGTCACTGGGGTGGTTTTTCTTTAGTTCATTTTCTCCTTCCACTTTACTGAACCGATGGTTCCCTTCGATATGCACCAGCTGAAATGATAACTTGTTTGGTTTTGATCGGTATTTTCTCGCCTGATAGAAGTGCTCATGCACGTTTTTTTCCATGTTAGAAGCCAGCTGATATCACACATTAGTTAACCAAAACACATTTACTAGCTTCCCAATAGCATCTTCAATTTCCAACACCCAATCTTGGTCCTTCACCAAAGTCACATGTGCACCAATTTGATCGATTGGTGGTCTGGTAAACTATTGGTGATGCCTCTCAATAGAATGCAAGAGAGAAATAACTCTCTCTCCCCCAAAATTTGTTACCTTGTTACTTTGTTTTTTTCTAAGTGTATTAATATGATTTTTTACATCTTGATATTTTCTTTGATTCTCTTCCTAGATCCTTCTAAACCTATCATCCTGTTAATTTTGTTCTACCTAAGTGGTTCCAATCTGTCGTTCTTGAATATAAAGAATCTTCAACTCTAAAAAGTGAACACTATCAACCATTTTTGCAATAACACCTTTCCTCCTATTCAATTACTCCTCGAGCTCAACAGACTCCTTGGTTGCCTAAGAAATATTTCGTTGTAGTTCATCTGGAGATATCCTTAATTGTTATGTTTTATCCATCACTGAAGCAATAGTATCCTTTTTTTCTTGTCGTATTACCTCCATTTATTGTACTTTCGCCTATTTCTTTTCAATTGTCATTTGGCATGTTGGTGTTTGTGCTTGAATATTTACAATCTAGCCTTTTGCTGCTAAATTTTTTTGTCATTTCCATAAACCCAAGACCATGCTCGCTTTTTTTTTCAAAGGTTGAACTTGTTGTGACATTTATTCAACATATTCCACACTTTTTATCTTTTCCTGCAATTCTTCAAGTTCTTTTACAGTGGGTTCATTTGAAGCTTCCAGCTCATCAATCATTGCACTTGAATTATCAAGTTGGTTTTGAATATTCTTCAACAAATCATGTACTTGTTTTAGCGGTGTGGCCCCTAAGAAAAACTTAATCTTTTCCTTATCAGTGCCTGAGTGCAGAGACTCCCTGCTTTTGTCTTGAATCATATTTTGAAATTTAGTGCCTTATGTATCAAAGCTTGAATATTGGACCAAAGCCTACTATTTAAATAAAATAACCTTTTGGCACAAGGTCAAGAGCACCACAATAGCTCATAAGGAATCATAAAGAACCATATTTCCTTGAGTTCAGAAATTTAATAAACAAAAGTCATAAAAAAAAAAATCATATGACAACATGAACCCAATTTGAGACCGTATCCTCCTTGGAAATATTTAGCTACAACACTATGATAGATTTTATCTTTTCTAGATCCACTGCTATGCCTTCCTTGTAGACAACATGCCCTAAGTAATGTACCTTTGTCTGAAAGAAGTTGCATTTACTAAACTTGGCATACAATTGATGTTCTCTCAAAAATATCAATACTACTGCTAAGTGTTTTGCATGTTCTTCCTCATTATTAGAATATATAAATATATCATCAATGAATACAATAACAAACTTGTCCAAATAAGGACGCAACACACTATTCATCAAGCACATAAAAGTAGTTGGAGCATTATTCAATCCAAAAGGAACCACAACAAACTCATAATTACCATTCCTGGTCCAAAAAGCAGTCTTTTAGATGTCCTCTTCTTTGACGCGCACCTAATGGTATCCTTATCTCAAGTCAATCTTTGAAAACATTGTTTCTCCCTACAACTAGTCAAACAAGTCATCAATCATGGGCAATGGATACCTATTCTTAACGGTTACCTTGTTCAACTACCTGTAATCAATGCATAATATGAGAGTACCATCCTTCTTCTTCACAAACAACACTAGTGCACCCCAAAGCAATACACTTGGAATAATGTATCCCTTATATGGAATTTACTGAAGCTTCAATTCCACAGACTCTAGTGTGCTCATATTGTAAGGTTCCTTTGATGTTGGTGTTAATCCTGGTACCAACTCAATATAAATTCCACTTCCTTGTGTGGCAGTAACTCTAAAATATCTTTTGGGAATACATCCTAAAATTCTTGCAATACGTGGTACCTCTTGAATATTTCTACATCCTCAAAATCCTCACCCTTTTCACTAGAAATATGCACTGCAAACAATACGCATTGATCAGAAACTGAATTGGGGGCAAAAAATTTCTAGAATTCAAAGTGCTCAGAATTGCTCCAAACCAGAACGAACAGATAGGTCTCGTCATCAGGAATCTGGTGCACTATGTTTCCCTCAAAACGAAGTCCATATGTGAAAGTTAGAGCATGTTGTTGTCTGCTTAACCAAACAGGGGAATTTTCAAAAAAAAATCAAATAGGGTCAAAGGGGTCAATTTCTTGGTAAAAATTGGTTTTTATCCAGCCAATGGTGTGCTAAAAAGTGTCGAATGGTGGTTGTCCTGAATTTCTGATTCTTTGGCACAATTTGGTTGGTTTTTGGAGAACCAATGGGATGTTGACATGTGGCTAGTCCGGAGGTCGCCACGTGCCCCCACAAATGCTGAAATATTGTTAAATATTGGTCGAAGTTCATTATATATGGTTTGGAAAAAATTTAGGGTGGAGGTCGGGCTTGCCTCATGACCTCCCCCATGCTACGCATAATCCTTACCAACTACTCTACACATCGGGTCTTAACCACTATGGTTTCAAAAACATATTTTTGTTTTAAACCATGGTATGGCGGAAGGATATGGGGGCCAACCCAATCGCATAAAACCATGCGCCATGACCGTGGCGAAGGCTCAGGGCTTGACCACGGGAGTTAACCACTAAACAGGGTTAATTAACCTATAACCCGTAATTAAAAGGTGTTAATCCAACTTTAAATGCACGCTTACCATTAATTAATCTCCAGTTAAACTTTAAGTGCGGATGGCGGAACTCCCAAATGTGGCGGAGTTAACTGGAGTTTCTCCAGATTTGGAGGTTTTTCCTAGACCAAAATTGAGGAAACCATAACTAGAGAAATATTCGACCAAATTAGGCTCAGAAAGAGTCAATCCTAGATTATTTGGATGCTCTAAATAGTTTGGTGTAGGTTTCAAGAGCTATAGAGAATTGTAAATAGCATTTTTTCCATTTTGAACTCATACAAAGGCCCAAGCCAAGGTACTGAAAGAGGCATAACTTTTTCCTAGATATTCATAATTCAACTCAGTTAGAACCCAAAAATGGGTATTGGGGGTGTCCCAGAGCCATTGGAGTAGGTTTGAGAGCCATCAGGGCTTAGGAATTGACTGTAATTTATATTTTTTATCGGTTAATTGACTGTAATCCATTGAAGCAAGTCCATGGAGATGTAGCCCAAGAGGGGTGAAATCCATTATCATCTATCTACAATGTGTTTGATGTGTATTATTTCTCTGCAATTTAATTTTTTTATGTGCTTTTAAAAGCTAATTTACTTAATGAATTGCTCATAAAAGACACACAAACTTGACACATAAACCCTATCTTAACTTTCTAATTGAGACAATCCTTAAGCACACTTTTATTTAACTGATGAGGAAGCTAGCATAGAAAAACTAGTTTTTCCATAATCATATCAAGTTGGTATCATAGCACATTTTAGCTAATTTTAGCCCTGAGATAGTTTTCCAAGGTTAGCTATATAATTAGCTATTGGTTTTGTATTTGTGCAAGGAGAATTTAACTGTGTGCAAGTTTATGTGTATCTCCTCTCTTCAGGAGAAGGTTAAGATTAAGGACCCAGCTCTCAAATCACAGCAAAGAAGCTTTTTTTTTTTCATTACAAGTGTGATGGCAGCTTCATCAAGCATTGTTTCTATTCAATCTTCCTTAGAAAGACTCTTTGAGAAAGAGATGTTGTAGAAGCTATTCATCATGAATGATATGGTGCAAGAGATGTATCAATATAAAAAGGAGAGTATTACACTTCAAGATCAGTTGATAGCCATGAAGGAAGAGAAGCTAGAGATCCTTGAAAAGATGCATGAGATGGAGACTCAACTCCATATTGAAAAGAAAACATTAGCCAAGTATGTGCATGAAAAATAGGTATGCAATTCAACTTTATCTTATATTTCCTCTCAAAATGAATGTGTAGCTATTTTTGAAAGACACACTAGAGGAATAGGGTCCAAATTATTGATGAAGATGGGATATTAAGGTAAAGGATTGGGAAAACATGCACAAGGCATAGTTGAGCCAATTGTTGTTGAGGAAAGGCCTAGGTATTTGGGTCTTGGTTATGGACAACATGATGGAGAATGCTCCAAAGCCAAGGAGGTTCATGAAGGTGTTCCAAGAATAAATTTAATTACATGTTCATTACCTCAAGCTTGTGAATTTTGTGTTCATAAGGAATGCAAAATTTTTACATCCACTTTGCAAGAAGATGCTCATAAGCATGCAACTTATGGAAATGGAAAAAAAGAGGATGTTGAAATCTCTAAAGTCATTGAAACCATTATTGGTATTCTGAAGAGAGCCACTACCTCGTCAAATTCACCTCCTCAAGAAGGAGAAAAAGATGAATGTGCAAGTTATAAATTTACCTTTAATCAAGTAACTGTTTGTTATTATGATAAACATGGAAAATCCTCACATAATATTTGGAGAAAATTTACATTTTCCTTTTGTGGTTTGAATAACCATATTTTTTCGAGATGTTGGAAGAAGATAGCCATACATAAGAAAATTTCTAAACAAAGGAGACAAAAATCCAAAGGTCCAATGGATAATGCAAACCATGTTGAAAAGAAGATGCAATTATTTTGACCTCATTGCTATAAGCAGGGTCATCTTGTAGACAAGTGTTGGACTTTGTATCCAACAAGTCATCCACGACATTTGAAGAAGGTGGAAAGAGATCTTGACAAGAATGGAAAGGAGGATTCCATAATTGATGTGGGTTAGGATGACACACATGATGAAGTGCAGTTGAAAGAAGCACCATTGAAGTGGTTTGGAAAGAGATGGTTAGATTTCTTAACCAATTAAGGCCTTGCATTTCTTTTTGATAATTTATGCAAATCTTTCCTTATTGAGGCATTTCTTTTCCAATTGAATGCATTTCTTTTCTCATGAAAGTATGTTTCATATTGCACGAAGCAAGATGTTGGAAAAGTACAGTTATGTTGACTCACTTAGATGCAGCAAAAGATGGCACTTTGTAGTTGCAATTTGCATGTGAATGCATTTATTTTTATCTAGAATGCATATTGCATGTTTACACCGGGAAGGTGTTTGAAAGTGGAGTATGTTGACCAAACTTGTTGCAACAATGTCAAAGGTAGAATTGGGTCTAAATTTGTTCATTTCATCTCTTTAAGTACTTGTACATACAAATGGGATTCTTTTACTTGTGATTGTACTTGTGAGAGAGTTGAGAATTGTATAAATGCATGAGAGTTTGTGTGTGAACAGTGGATTTTTTTATAGTTTCATTGTGCTTGAACATGCATGCATGATTAACTTGTGTTGGTTGATTGCTTTGTTTATCATGTATGTTTTTCAATTTGAGAATGTTGATCATTTGCACATGCATGAGTGTTGACTTGTGTTGGTTGATTGATTGTTACATGAATTTCATATCGACTTGGAAGAGTTGATTTTGCCTCCAAAGATGAAAGGGAGATGTTGATGAATTGTTTCATGAGATGTGAAATTCTTGTTGTTTTGAGAAAAGAATCGTCAAGTTGTTGTACATACTTTTGTTTGACTCGAGAGTCATTTGTTTGAAGAGGTATGTTTTGTCAACTTGTGTTTGGTCGATGAGTTTGTACACCAATATGTAAGAGTACATGGCGATGTTCACATGATATAACATTTTTTGCTTTGAAGGAGAAAAATGAAGAGGTCATCAAGTTGTCTTTCTTGCATGATGTATTTTTCAAGATTAATGGTTGTGCTTGTGACAAGATGTCTCAGGATTTTGGAAGGTACACTCTTGAGCGAGAGGCTCATGATTAGCCTTCATTCTCAAATCATGGCATGAGCAGCATATCAATACTGGAGGATGATGGAATCAAGAAGTGGAAAGTGGACAAGATGACAAAAATTTTGCAACCAAAAAATCAGCCATTGTAGACCATTTGATGTGTTGACGCCAAGAAGCGAAAAAAATGGTGAATGCATTCTTCCAAATGTGGAATTTTGTACCGTGGAGGTAAAAATAATGGTAATTTCTTTTCTTGTGATTACTGATATTAGAACTCATTATTTTAGTTAACTCGGATGGGCTTAACTTGGAAAATTCATGACCAAGGAGAAGCTTGATGGCTTCAATTTCTGAAACTTGATGTCGATGCACAAATTTTCTTAGCTCCTCCACCCAAACCCTAACTGGACATTTAGGTGATCCATCAAAAGTAGATAGATAGAATCTACCCATATCATGATGCTTCTCCTTTGTGCTTCTGTACTCCTTGATCTTACAGAACCTTTGGAAGTTCAAGTTATTTTTGTACTCCTTAGATTGACCTTCATACTCCTACAAATACTCTCCAAGAGTCTCCTCCTTTGGCACACCTCCTTTCTTCTTCTTCATGAAAAATTCACTGACACAATGTTGAAGATTTGGTGATATGGCTGAGTGCACATATCCATGAGATGAGGATTTAGAATTTTCCTCATGTATAGATCATTTAGATCTGATTGGGAGATCTTCCTGCTCTCGAAACTCTCTAGGAGTTTCACTGCTCTTTCTCTCTTCTTCTTGTTCAACCTCCTCGAAGAGGTTCTTATTGGATCTGAAAAGTGATGAGAGTAAGCTCATCCTATTCATAATTTTGACCTTGCTCTTTTCTTTATAGCACTTTTTCTTGAAGCCCACAGGCTGAGCCAAAGATCTTGCTCTGATACCACTGTAAAATCCCAAATCTGGAACAAGACAAAGAAGCCTAAGCCAAATAACGCACTTCCGAGAATTCAAAGGCATTGAAATGAGTTTGTAGCCTCTGATCCCTTATATCACTCTCATCTCGAGATCTAAATCCAAAAGGAGAGCAAAACAAATCAAACTAGGTAAGGTACCGTATCTCCCACAAACTAGTCTAGATGAAAATCACCCAAGGAGAGGGGTTGGTGCAAAATGAGTATGAAGGATCAAGCTCAGAAATAACGAAGATCCATTGAAGCAAATTAGAAGACTAATATGGAGGTTCATAAATCAGATGTATAACAACAAATCAGATGTACATTACAACCCATACATTGTACAAGAGAAATAATGAGACTATATAGGAAAAATCCTCAGAAATGAGGTGCTACAACCATAAGAAGAGACTGCATAACCATAACAGCATTATTTTCAGGGGCTGAAGTAGCACTTTATTAATCCTCAGATATAGATCATATTTTTATATAAAAAATTATATCTAATACAAATATGTGTACAATAAATTCTCATCTATACATTCCCCTTGGGGTTTTGTGCAAAACATGAAGCACAAAGAGTAGATCTGAGATCTAAAGTTGCAAATCTACAGAATGATTCAGAAATTTCTGAATAATAAAATGGTACAGAAGATCAGATATGAAACAACATGGATTGGTTGGCCAATACATGGATCACCATAGTGAAAGGGATGATCCAATCACCGAAGATCTCTCCTCCAAAATGCAGACAAAACACCCTGCAACTTCTCCTTTGCAAATAACGCAGTCTAGGGAGAGAAATTGTGCTTTAGGCTTTGAGAATGCTTTGGTCTAATGCCAAGGTTTGGATCTAAATCTCAAAGTTCTAATGCACTCTTCCAGGAGGTTAAAAGGCACACTCACTTAGAAGAGCCACTAGTATAGACTAGATCTGAGTAGATCTAGTGTCTTCCACTGCTGCAACTCACAAGGACAACCCAACCCTCAATAGGATCAGTGTTGTAGGTGTAAGTTGAAGCTTGGCCCAAGCTTGATAGTGGACAACGATGACATAAGTCTCCTCCAAGAGATGCTCAAGGAAGGAGGTGGGAATTCTGAAAAGAAAAGCCGAACAAGGGATGTCTAAGCAGACAATACCTTCAGAAAATAATAATCTTCAACAACCCTCTCTTGTTGCTCTCCTCCTCCTTTTATAATATTGGAGTCTTGTCAAAACCCTAAACCACTTCATTAGTTTAGCCTCTTTCACATGTAAAACCTCCTTCTAGAACTACTTTGTCCCTCCAAGAGGTTCAATGCATCTAGACTGTGTTGTAGATATGGTCATGGTTGACTTGATCAAGTGATCAACCTCTTCCACACTCAAGGTGTCTTCATTTTAACTAGTTTGATTTCCATTCACATTGAGCTGTCTTTATTTAGGATCCACTCTTTGAGAATAAATGTTGTTGACTTGGTCAAACTTGACCTTGTCCACACAGTTTAGACATTGTTCACACATGTGGATGCTTGATCTGGTTGTTCCATGATCCCTTTTCACACTATGAGGGATTTTTATTCATATTTGAGAAAATTATGAGCCTCCTTTCCCATTTATTCATCCATTTAAATTTTAAGAGAAAAATAAATATTCCCATTAGTTGAAGCTAATTTAGGAATATTACACTAACCCCCGTTTCCAACAATGACAAGCCATTATGCCAAACTCATGGTGAACATGAAATCTATATGTCATGAATGCATATTTGAACATAGAGATCTGAAACTTATTTGAGAAACATCAAGAAGGTCTAATTCCATCTCACAATAGATGCAATAACATCTGTTAGGTCATGCATTCATTAACTAGTCATTTACAAGTAAAAATATAATAAGAGCCATAACTTGATCTATCATAAAACCATGCTTATAACCAACATACAACCAGATAAATAACAATGATAGAACAACCATTAAAGCCACCTAATAACAAGTTTAATTAGTCATTAATTACAAGGGGAAATATCTCTTATCAATCATATGCAAAAGCCAACCAAGTCAGGGACTTACTCATACCACCCAACCATAGATTAAGTTGAACCAAATCTCTCTTTCATCCAATCACCCCTGTGCCATATTCCAAGCATTAATGTGGGATCTCATGCGATAAACCAATCCATAAACAACCAAGGGAATCCCTAGGTTAAACCACCTCCACCCTCACACGATAGCAGATCCACCCCAACAACATAGTTACCGATCAAATAGGTAACTGAACTGGTACCTAATTTTTTGAGGTGGCAAGAAAAACACCTGATTTTGAAAAGCGATGATGCAGAATCAATTTTTTTTTGGAACATGTTTTTGGCACATTAATTTTTTTTATTTTTTTTATTTTTTTGGTGTCATGCTTTTTATGTCGATTTTGAATAGTGGTGGCGTATCATCACCAACATTTTTTTAGAGGATTGGTTTTAACACTATACATTTTCTAATGTCTTCTTCTTCCCTGAGATGTTTAATTTTAAGCGCTTTTATCTACTTGTGTTTTAAAAAGAAAAAATTAAATTTTTTTTAAACAAAAATTTGTAATGAAATCTTCATTTTTTCACATAGATAAAAAAATGAAAAAATGGTCAATATTATAAAGTTTATATTTTCTACATGTTTATGTAATGTTAATTAATATTTCAATGCACATCAAATAATTCTTGCTAAAAAACCAATATTTTGAACCATATAAAAAAAAAATACAATTTTTCAATATAAATAGAATGCAAAAAATACACTTTTAGAGACTTTTTGTTAAAAAAAACATGTTAAATAAACTAATTTTTTGGGAAAATATTAACAAAAAAACTTAAGAAAATAGCATTTGTATTGAATTTTATGTCAAAAAATAATAGTAATCACATGTTTTTTGCAAAAAATAAGGATTCTTCTGATAAAATATCAAAGTCTAAACATTACAAGTAAAATTGATTAATAGATCTCAAAGCTAAGCTTTATTTGCAAGCATAACTTAAAGATCATCAACAATATCAACTAATCCATTTTCAACATCTTCTAGAACATCATTGATGTCTTCTTCCATAAAATTTTCTGCTTCATTTTGGTCATTGTCATCTTCTAATGGATCTTTCATGTCTGCAAATCTTCCAAAGTGTCTCTTTCCAATCATTCCATATAATGGCAGTTGAGGTTCCTTTGCTTCTTTTGCCACACGTGATTCATTAAAATCCCCTTTCCTCAAACCAACTTCTTGCTTCGCATTTGGAAGGAATTGAAGAGCATTAATTCTTTGTTGAATAAATTTTCATTGCACTGGGTCTTTCTCAATGGCAATGCAATTTCTTCCTTTTGGTAGACAACATGCTAGTGTTGTACCTAATCGTCAAGCACAAAAGAAATAAATAATAAAATTAGTATAAAGACATAACATGTAAAAAATGAAATATTTAAATTCAAATTTGTATAATAAAACTTACATGAACCTGAGAATAAATCAAAAACCCAATCTCCTTCATTTGAACATAGATCTATTAGATAGTTAATCAATGCTTGCAATTTTTGATAAATGTTAGTTATATCTCCTTTTCCATCTTTATCCTCATATGTTAGTTTTCTTACAACTGCATCATGAACCAATACTTGACTGTGACTCTTCCCATCTATTTGATTCATAAGAATACACTTATATCTATCATCTTTTGTCCAAAATTTAACATGGATGAACTCACAATCATTTATAATAGGCTAATCTTCGGAAGAAATAATATTTGACTTATGCCTGTAACATAACATAGTAAAATTTCAATTAAATTGTACATAAATAAAAAAAATTAATAGTAATCAAACATACAATTTCAAAGTCATACCATGTACGCTTCATCCTTGAGTTTGTTTTTTCCCTTGAAGCTTGTTAATAACATTGCAAACTGTGTGTCTGAATGAAATGTCACAAATCGCCAAAGGTGGTGATGTTGTCACTTCTTGAAAACCCATAACCACTTTACTAAAAGCTTGATAAGTATATGGTTCATTATCATATTCAATGTCTAGGAAATTGATACCATGAGGAATATCTGCAATAACTAGGGCATATTCCCTTTTAGGTATTAGTGATGCAATGTATTCACAGTCACCTTGTATTATTTGATATTGGATACTATCGAGCCCATTCCAAATGTAATGATTAAGAGTAGGATCAAGTTCAACTTTCATAAGACGCTTCTTCCTCATCTTTCCAACTTAAGTTTTTCAATAAATCTTTTGAAAGTATCTGGTACTCCATTTCCATCCTTCTTCGACATCTTTAATGACATAAAAATATATATCTATAAGTATCAAAATAAAATAGTTTAAATATGAATAAAATGAATGTATAAATCAACACATCTTATTGAATGCAATATAAAAATATTTAAGTGTTGCTGTAGAACTTGCTTCTGGGTAGTGGCACACAACATCATCCCAACTGTCTTCATTCAACATTTTAACCATATGTTCTTGTATTTTCATAAAAATCTCCTAACTGAATAAATGAAGTTAAAACTGTTAGTATAGTGACATGTATAAAAATTTCTATCAACAACATTATGTTTTATTTAAAATAAAATTATAATGAAAGGAAAATAAGAAATAATTCAAGAAACTTACTTTTGAAATTCTACACACATTTCATCCATTGATAATTCACCCGACTTCACACGGGCTAGTACTAATTTGACTAGTTTCTCATCCTTCACACCTTGCATTTTTCTCCAAGGTGTGATAGTCATATCCTCTGGAAGTTGCTTCATTTCAGGACCTGTCTTACTGTTGGTACATATTATGGGTTTACTCTTTTTAACCTTCTGATTTTTTATGGAAATTTTCTCCCACCACTCAAAAATCTCATCAATCAAATCCCATATCTCCCCATTTCTAAATGCCAACTGAAAAATGTTATCCGCTTGCTTTGATTTTTTCGTCAATTTGATAATCTGTTTCCATTAAACATTCCTTCCGAAATGTTAGAGTAACTTGTGTCTTATCCCCACCACATTTTTCTATGAATTCATTATGAATAAATATGACCCTTTGGATGAAAGTCATTTTCATTCTATACTCATTATCTACATTATGATCCCATGCTAATAACTTTGATTTTATTTCTGTTAAGCCAACGTAAATGATGCACTGAGGGATCACTTTGGTACAGAAAGGTGTTTAGTCAGTCAGCAAGAAGCCAACAAGTGTTGGATTGGGTCAGCAGTGAAAGGGGGACATTGGTTGAAGCGCTAAGCCATTTGCAAGGCAAGGCATGTAAAGGAACCAAAGTGGTTGTCATGGAGATTTTTTCCAAGTAGAATCAAGTTGATTGAACTTGGGAAATAGAAGAGTATATAGATCTCATTAGATAACCATATTTTGTGGGACCAAAATCTTGTCAGTGGAAAGGAGTGATTAGAAACTAAATTGGGGACAAAAAAATTGCTAAAATTCAAAGTGCTCAGAATCGCTCCAAACCAGAAAAACTGGGTAGGTCTCATCACCAAGAATTTGGTGCACTTCGTTTCGCTCAAAACGGAGTTCGTATGTGAAAGTAAAATCATGTTGTCCGCTTGACCAAATAGGCGAATTTTCAAAAAAATTAAAATAGGGTCAAAGGGGTCAATTTCTTGGTCAAAAGTGGGTTTTATCCGGCCAATTGTGTGCTAACAAAATTCAAATGGTGGTTGGCCCAAATTTTTGGTTCGTTGGCACAATTTGGTTGGTTTTTGGAGAACTAATGGGATGCTAACACATGGCTATCCCAAAGGCCACCACGTGCCCCCGGAAATGCTGAAATATTGTTAAATATTTTTCGAAGTTCATTATATATGGTTTGGAAAAAATTTAGAGCGAAGATCGGGCTCGACCCCGTGACCTCCCCCACACTACGCACAAGCCTTATCAACTACTCTACAAATCGGGTCTTAACCACTATGGGTTCCAACACATATTGGAGTTTTAAACAATGGTATGGTAGAAGGATATGGGGGCCAGCCCCATCGCATACAACCATGCGTTTTAACCGTGGTAGAGGCTCAAGGATTAAGTGTTGTATTTAACCACTAAACAGGGTTAATTAACCCATAACCCATAATTACACGGCGTTAATCCCGCTCAAATGTTGGATTGTGTTAATTGCGCTTAATGTGCCTAACCCCAGTTAAATGCATGCTTGCCATTAATTAATCTCCAGTTAAATGCATGCTTGCCATTAATGCACTTAAAAATAAACATCTCACGGAAGAAGAAGACATTAGAAAATGTTTAGTGTCAAAATCAATCCTCTAAAAAAATTTTGGTGATGATACACCACCACTATTCAAAATCGACATAAAAAGCATCACAGAAAAGAAAAAAAAAAAAAAAATATTAAAAAAAAAAAAAATTGAAGTGCCAAAAACATGCTCAAAAAAAAAAATTTGATTCTACATCACCACTTTTCAAAATAAAGTGTTTTTCTTGCTACGTCAAAAAGTAGGTACCAGTGCAATTACCTATTTCATCGGTAACAATGTTTTCTTCTTTCCCGACAAGGTTCTCTTTTCCTCATTATCATTTAGGCACTCAATAGCCTTTTCATAACAATCTACTTTAGTTTTGTGGAGGTACAACCAATCCATACCCAAAATCATACTATATGATCCCAATGGAACCACATTTAGATGTGTTGATTTAGGCATACCATTCAGCTCAAATGTACAAACTCTTACCCAATGATGAAATATATTCTTAGTACTTGTAGCCAACTGCACCAACCAAGACTCTGCATGTGCTTCTTTTCTCAAACCACACTTATCCACCAGGTCAGGGTTAACATAACTATAATTACATCCAGGATCAATCAAAATAGAAACAACTCGACCACAAAGCTTACCTTCCATCTCAATAATGGATGCCTGATGATCTTCCTACTTTTTCCACAACTGCATAAATCCGAGGAATGTTATGGCCCACATCCCCAATTGTTTGCGCCTCCTGAGAAATGTAGATCTGAGACCTGCCACCCTGATACAACGGAAAATCCTACTACAATGGTCCCCTACCATCACCTCTATTATGCCGCTCTTCAGGCTCCAACCCATGTCCATTTTCAACTGCATTAAATTGATTTTAAGAAGCAATATTTACTTTCTCACCTGCATCCTAAGGTCTTCCCTGCTTTGGTGGTCACTTCCCTTTGACCTTATCATTTCCCTTCAAATCATGCTTAGGCTTAGATTTATGCTTTGACTTCTCATAACAATTCTTAAGTTTCCTAATGGCTTCCTCCAACGAACTAGGCTCCTTAAACTCAATCTAGTCTCTATATGTTGTTGTAATGAACCTTTAAATATTTTTTTTCTCATCCTTGAGGTAAGGCACATACCTCAATAGCTCCAGGAACCTGCTGGTATACTCATCATCTATCATGGAACCCATCTGCAGCTCATAAAACTCCTTAGTTTTTTCATCATAATATCTCTCAGATAAGTACTTCTTCTTTAAGGGTCTCTCAAACTCATCCCAAATCATCTCTTATTCTTGAATTCCCTTGACATTATTCACATATTCCCACCAAATATCTACTTTCCGTTTGAGACTGAAGGTAGATATTTTCGCTTTCATGTTCTCTGAATAGTTATGCAATATAAACAATTTCTTCATCCCAAGCAACCATGCCTATGCATATTTTGAATTCTTCATCTCTTCATCAAATGTAGGAGGTTTGACTTTCTTAGCATATTTTGAAAAATACTCACTCCTCTTGTAAGGATGATGGAAGTGACGACTGTGATGATGTCTACTAGATGAGGAACTAGAATGATACCCATACATACTATTCCTCTTGTCAAGAGTATCCAATTATTTTCCACCTCTGACTGTGTCTCCTCTATCCAACTCGTATCCTTCCTGAGATTTTTTACCATAAGCCCCATTAGTATTATCTTCCTATTATTGACTAATCCTCAATTATCCCCGTCTCTACAAGTCTGAAAGGCTCTCAAGGATCATTGCATTAACCTCTGTCTACTTTTCTTGAGCCCGTGCATGTCTTTCTCGAGCCTCAACCAACCTTTCATTGTATGTCTTACAACTTCTGATCTCTACCATCAAAATCCTCAATGTATCTGTTCTACCAAGATAGTACTCGTATCCTTGTTGCCCAACTGATCTATAGGGAGAGTCACGTGAACTATAGTCTACCATTTTTCTCGTCATATTTGATTCTCTTCTTCCTGCAGGTATACCATATCATCTAAACCAAAATTTAAAATAATCAACATCATACCTCAATGACGTTCATGGGGCTCTTATCTCATCAACAAAATCAGTCCAAATTAGCATGTATTGTGCTAATATATACATAATCATGATCAAGTCAATATATCAACACCATGCATGGCAAAAAAAACTACATACCATGATGGAATTCATGACAACCATAACCATGAAAATGCATGTCTAGCAACATGCATCTAGCCGCATGGGCTGAATAGGTTAACCATAACCATACAACCCAAAGAGAGCACAACCTGCTCGGATACCACCCTGTAAACACCTCCTCCCATATATACCCAATTTAACTAGCCTGCCTGGCGTAAACATGAGATAAGGGCTACTATGACATGACTCAACCTCCTAGATAACCTTGAGGAAATGGAGTCGACAAAACAAGCCCTTGCTGACTTTGCTCAGGTGCTACAGGACCCCCAAGAGCTAAACCATCTTTGCAGGTGCCCAAACCCTGAGTTAAATTTATTTTTACATGATCTAAACTACTAGTAACATGCATAATCCTGCATGTGATTAAGAGTCTCGAGTTGCATGCATAACCAATGCAAGGGAGTGACTGCAGTCATTTTAAGCTAGTTATGTGCCTGCGACCGTAGGATTTAAGCCACTTTTTCAGGTTAGGATCCAGACCACTGCCCAGAACTTGACACAAATTTCTAGAATGATAAATTCCATAATTAAAAATCCTCTAACACAAAAATTAATAAATGACTTGACCTAACTGTAATATCCCAAATCTGGAATAGCACAGCAAGCCTGCTCAAATAACGCACTTCTGAGAATTCAATGCATTGAAATGAGTTTGCAGCTCTTGGATCCCTTATATCAGCCCATCTAAGATCTAAATCCAAATGGAGAGCAAAAAAAAATCAAATTAGGTGGGTTAAACAGATCTCCCACAAACTAGTCTAGCTGAAAATCACCCAAAGAGAGGGGTTGCAGCTATATGCAAAGGAATGCTTCAGAAATAATGCAGATCCACTGAAGAACAACAGTAGGTTGATATGGAGGTTCAAATATCAGATGTATAACAGCAAATCAGAGTTACATTACATCCCATACATTGTACAAGAGAAAGAATGAGACTATACAGGAAAAATCCTCAGAAATGAGGTGCTACAACCATAAGAAAAGACTTCATAGACATGACAGCGTTATTTTCAGGGGCTGAAGCAGTAGTTTATTAATACTCATATCTAGAGTATATCTATACATAAAAATATGGATCTAATTCAGATCTGTGTACAAGAAAAGCTCATCTATACATTCCCCTTGGGGTTTTGTGCAAAACATGAAGCACAGAGAGTAGATCTGAGATCTAAGGTTGCAAATCTGCAGAATTATTCAGAAATTTTTGAATCATATAATGGGATAGCAGATCATATCTGAAACAAACCTGGATTGGATGTCCAATCCATGGATCACCACAGTGAGAGGAATAATCCTAACACCGGAGATCTCTCCTCCAAAATGCAGACAAAACACCCTACAACTTCTCCTTTGCAAATAACATAGTCCAGGGAGAGAAACTGCACTATAGATTTTGAGAATGATTTAGCCTGATGCCAAGGTCTAGATCTGAATCTCAATCAGCTAATTCACTCTTCCGGGAGGTTAAAAGACACACTCACTGAGAAGAGCCAATAGAATAGTCTAGATCTGAGCAGATCTAGTGTTTTCCACTGCTGCAACTCACAAGGACAACCCAACCCTCAACAGGATCAGTGTTGTAGGTGTAAGATGAAGCTTGGCCGAAGCCTGATAGTGTAAAAGATGGCACAAGTCTCCTCCAAGAGTTTCTCAAGGAAAGAGGTGGGATTCCTAAACAAGAAGACCCAACAAGGGATGTCTAAGCAAACAATACCTTCAGAATATAATAATCTTCAACAACCCCTTCATGCTGCTCTCCTCTTCCTTTTATAAGATTGGAGTCTTTTCAAAACCCTAAACCACTTCATTAGTTTATCTCCTTTCACATGTAGAATCTCCTTTTAGAACTGTGTTGTCCCTCCAAGAGGTTCAATGCATCTAGACAGCGTTGTAGATATGGTCATGGTTGACTTGGTCAAGTGATCAACCTCTTTCACACTCAAGGTGTCTTCATTTTGACAAGCTAGCTTGATTTTCATTCACATTGAGCTGTCTTTATTTAGGCTCCACTCTTTGAGAATAAATGTTGTTCACTTGGTCAAAATTGACCTTGTCCACATAGTTTATACATTGTTCAAACATGTGGATGCTTGATCTAGTTATTTCATGATCCCTTTTCACACTATGAGGGATTTTTATTCATATTTGAGCAATTTATGAGCCTCCTTGCCCATTTATTCATCCATCTAGTCTTTAAAGGCAAAATTAATATTCCTATTAGATGCAAGCTAATTTAGGAATATTATAGTCTCCCCCTCCCAAATGTTGCTTGTCCTCAAGCAACTGCAAGGGTGCTACAAAATCTCCCCTTCTTCTCTTGTGGCCCCCTCCTCCAATAGTCTCCACCATTGCTCCAGATTTTTTGCAATAGTTATGTCTCCCAATGATCCCTCCTTAATGTGAAAGTTGGCCTTTGGTGAATAAACCCAATGGCTCTCATAATGAAGAAACGGAAGGTATATGTGGAAACCCTCTTGCTGATCCATGGCCTCCTCAAGATAGAAGTGATGACAATCATGGGGAATTTTATTATTCATGAAAGACTCCCATCTCCATGCTATCATCCAAATGAAGTGGATCACCTCCCAGCTTGGCAATCCATAGAAAAACTCCTCCCCAATACATATGAGAGGCATGTTCCCAACAAACATATGGATCACTCTACAAAGAGACAAGTGATCTATCATAGTGGCCATACAATATCTCATGCTCCCATTGAAGCATGAAGTGCAAAAAGAGTGGGGAAATCCTTTCCCCAAGGACACATCCCACCAATGTGCCTCTCCTCCAACCATGCTCCCAAGAGCAAGAACATTTCCAACACATGGAATCATGATTAGAAGCATGCTAGCTACCATGTATGATAAAGGAGAAGGAAGATGTTCCCTCATGTGAAACCAGCGCAGTTTTACCCTCAACTGCCATAGAATAGGAGATGACAAGTGCCTCCCCCAACACTTGTTTGCTACCCCATTCCTCTTGAATGCTTGGAGAATGTGCATCATAGTTGGTGTAAAATAATCACACCATGAAGGATAAAATAACTTTCCAAGATCCTCCAAGGAATGACCTGCATCAACATAGTTCATGGCCTTGAGTGGTCCATGAAACCCATCATAAATAGTGCCCCCTCTTGTAGAAATGTCCTGCAAATGAGTGTTAGAAAAATATAAGCATATAGGAGATACATTATAATATTCAGAAAGACAAGTTCCTCTATATACTTATTTTACATCAGTGGGGTAACTCATGGATGAGTTCCCTCTCACACTCATTGAGTAAGGAGGTGTGAATGATGGCCCTTCCCAAGAGCTATGTTCCTCCTCATCTAGCAAATAGTTCATGCACTTCTCCATATGAGAGTGCACCTCTTCCTTGAAACCTTCCCATATGAATCCACCCAAGAGAGTATGATATGCTCTAATGAAACCAGTGGGTTTGGAAAGTAGGATCTCATAGGTTGCATTTAGTAGTCCCTCCTTAAGCTTGGAGTATTTAACCAAAAGGATAATATTATAGAAATAAATGACTCCATCAACTACCTTAAACCTCTTATCCATTACCTCCCCTTCAAGAACCCCACATGTGAAAAGGTCCTTGGAGTATTCCATCATGATTTGAGAATCCCAATAACGATCCAGGCTTCCCAAGAATGACAGCGTTGTAGAGGTCTGAAATGCAGCCCCTATCATTTCATGGCTCCCTTCTTTGACATCCTTGATATCAAAAACACATGTTGGAGCATCATAATCTCCCCTTTGCTGCCTCATTTGCAGTTGATCTTTCTCAAGACAAGATTGAAGCAGATGGAAATAAACTTCCCCTCGTAAAGTCCTTGTCTTCTAATACTTCCTCATTTTGGCCCATGCATGCAAGAGGGTTAGCATCCCCTTGCCATGTTCAGAAATCTTCATTGTAAATGAAGATATCATGGGTTGCCCCAAAGTTGTGGAGTTGCCATGTATTCCCATGCCCATGCCATCATAGACTTATGATCTCTCCTCTCTTAGCGCAGATAGTTGAGTGGGAGATAGCAATGCCCCTTTCAGGAAATTGCTCACCTCTCTTCTGAATTCATGAGAGATTCTCTGCGTTGTGTTGGCTTCTCCCAAGGCTCCCTCCCTAGCCAGGTATGAAAATGCTGCCCATAGTTGAGAGAACACTTTAGTTTCCCTCCAATCAAGAGGTCCTCCTGGTGAAATGCCTCCTTGCAAAGAGGTATCAAGGCATAGAGTAGGATGTGGATGTAGGTGGAAAGATTTGCCCCTACCTTTATTGCATAGGTCCTCTTACCTTCTCTGTTCTTCCATGCTTTGAAATAGATAAGGGTTCATTCTCTTCATCTTGTGATGCCCTTCCTCCTCTTTTCCTCCTTCTATCCTCAAGATCTCATCATTTGACAATGATGGTGCATGTTGCTCGTGTGTTATGCCAAGAGCTTTATGTGTAAGACCTTATGGAACTCCTTGCAAGAGTTTATTTCCTTGGAGAAATTGCTCCATCCTCCTCTTCATGAAGTGCTTAAGGTTCCATTGTCATGACAGCGTTATCATCTCCTACCTTCCCCTCCTCCTCTTCAATAACTGAAATTGCCTCATCATCAACAAGAGACCTTAGATCTTGGTCATCTATTGAAGGAGGAATATTCATGCTTCCCTCTTAAGAAGAGAGCCCTTCATCCAAAGGAGATCTTTCCCTTGGCAAGGCATCAAAAAAACTTACACCTTCTTGCATGGTTTTCAGAAATGGAGTTGGATTCATAGACCCTCCCAACTTATGAAAAATATTTGTTTGATATGGTTTGATAGTGTCAACAGAAGATGTTACACATGGAGCTTCATCAAACCTTTCCACTAATCTTTCAATAAACTTTGCATAAGTAGGTGTATTTACATTTCTTAAGTAAAAGGACTCAAACAACCACCAAGCATATGCTTTACCTTCAAAATGTAGTGATGCTACTTTGATGGCTTCAATTTCTGAAACTTGATGTCGATGCACAAATTTTCTTAGCTCCTCCACCCAAACCCTAACTGGACATTTAGGTGATCCATCAAAAGTAGATAGATAGAATCTACCCATATCATGATGCTTCTCCTTTGTGCTTCTGTACTCCTTGATCTTACAGAACCTTTGGAAGTTCAAGTTATTTTTGTACTCCTTAGATTGACCTTCATACTCCTACAAATACTCTCCAAGAGTCTCCTCCTTTGGCACACCTCCTTTCTTCTTCTTCATGAAAAATTCACTGACACAATGTTGAAGATTTGGTGATATGGCTGAGTGCACATATCCATGAGATGAGGATTTAGAATTTTCCTCATGTATAGATCATGTAGATCTGATTGGGAGATCTTCCTGCTCTCGAAACTCTCTAGGAGTTTCACTGCTCTTTCTCTCTTCTTCTTGTTCAACCTCCTCGAAGAGGTTCTTATTGGATCTGAAAAGTGATGAGAGTAAGCTCATCCTATTCATAATTTTGACCTTGCTCTTTTCTTTATAGCACTTTTTCTTGAAGCCCACAGGCTGAGCCAAAGATCTTGCTCTGATACCACTGTAAAATCCCAAATCTGGAACAGCACAGCAAGCCTGCTCAAATAACGCACTTCTGAGAATTCAGTGCATTGAAATGAGTTTGTAGCTCCTGGATCCCTTATATCAGCTCATCTGAGATCTAAATCCAAAATGAGAGCAAAAACAAATCAAACTAGGTGGGTTAAACAGATCTCCCACAAACTAGTCTAGATGAAAATCACCCAAAGAGAGGGGTTGCAGCTATATGCAAAGGACTGCTTCAGAAATAACGCAGATCCACTGAAGCATAGCAGTATTCTGATATGGAGGTTCAAAGATCAGATGTATAATAGCAAATCAGAGTTACATTACAGCCAATACATTGTACAAGAGAAAGAATGAGACTATATAAGAAAAATCCTCAGAAATGAGGTGCTACAACCATAAGAAAAGACTTCATAGACATGACAGCGTTATTTTCAGGGGCTGAAGTAGAAATTTATTAATACTCATATCTAGAGCAGATCTTTATATAAAAATATGGATCTAATTCAGTTCTGTGTACAAGAAAAGCTCATCTATACATTCCCATTGGGGTTTTGTGCAAAACATGAAGCACAAAGAGTAGATCTGAGATCTAAGGTTGCAGATCTACAGAATTATTTAGAAATTTCTGAATCATACAATGGGACAGCAAACCATATCTAGAACAAACCTGGATTTTATGGCCAATCCATGGATCACCACAGTTAGAGGAATAATCCTAACACCAGAGATCTCTCCTCCAAAATGTAGACAAAACACCCTGCAACTTCTCTTTTGAAAATAACTCAGTCCAGGGAGAGAAACTACGTTGTAGACTCTGAGAATGATTTGGCTTGATGCCAAGGTCTCGATCTGAAGCTCAATTAGCTAATTCACTCTTCCATGAGGTTAAAAGACACACTCACTGAGAAGAGCCACTAGTATAGTCTAGATCTGAGCAGATCTAATGTTTTCCACTACTACAACTCACAAGGACAACCCAACCCTCAACAAGATCAGCGCTGTAGGTGTAAGATGAAGCTTAGCCCAAGCCTAATAGTGGACAAGATGGCACAAGTCTCCTCCAAGAGCTGCTCAAGGAAAGAGGTGGGATTCCTAAACAGGAAGACCCAACAAGGGATGTCTAAGCAGACAATACCTTCAGAAAATAATAATCTTCAACAACCCCTTCATGCTGCTCTCCTCTTCCTTTTATAAGATTGGATTCATGTCAAAACCCTAAACCACTTCATTAGTTTAGCTCCTTTCACATGTAGAATCTCCTTCTAGAATTGCGCTATCCTCCAAGAGGTTCAATGCATCTAGACTGTGTTGTAGATATGGTCATGGTTGACTTGGTCAAGTGATCAACCTCTTTCACACTCAAGGTGTCTTCATTTTGACAAGGTAGCTTGATTTTTATTCACATTGAGCTGTGTTTATTTAGACTCCACTCTTTGAGAATAAATGTTGTTGACTTGGTCAAACTTGACCTTGTCCACATAGTTTAGACATTGTTCACACATGTGGATGCTTGATCTGGTTATTTCATGATCCCTTTTCACACTATGAGGGATTTTTATTCATATTTGAGCAATTTATGAGCCTCCTTGCCCATTTATTCATCCATCTAGTCTTTAAAGACAAAATTAATATTCCTATTAGCTACAAGCTAATTTAGGAATATTACACTAACCCCGTCTAACAATGACAGTCATTATGTCAAACACATGGTAAACATGAAATCTACATGTCGTGAATGCATTTTTGAACATAGAGATCTGAAACTTATCTGATAAACATCAAGAAGGTCTAATTTCCTCTCACCATAGCTCCAATAACATCTATTAGGTCATGCATCCGTTAACTAGTCATTTACAAGTAAAAAAATGATAAGAGCCATAACTTTAATTTGTCATAAAGCCATGCTTATAATCATCATATAACTAGATAAATAACAATGATATAATATAAATTAAAGCCACATAATAAAAAAAATTAAGTAATCATGCATAACAAGGAAAAAGAGCTCTTATCAATCATATGCAAAATTCAACCAAGTCAGGGACTTCCACGTACTATGCAACCATAGATTGAGATGAACCAAATATCTCTTTCATCCAATCACCCTCGTGTCATATTCCAAGCATGAATGTGGGATCTCATGAGATAAACGAATGTTTAAACAACCAAGGGAATCTAGAAGTTAAACCACCTCCACCCTCACACTATAGTGATCTCACCTAAACAACATAGTTACCGATCAAATAGGTAACTGAACTGGTACCTAATTTTTTGAGGTGGCAAGAAAAACACCTGATTTTGAAAAGCGGTGATGCAGAATCAATTTTTTTTTTGGAACATGTTTTTGGCACATTATTATTATTATTATTATTTTTATTTTTATTTTTTTTTTGTCATGCTTTTTATGTCTATTTTGAATAGTGGTGGTGTATCATCACCAACATTTTTTTAGAGGACTTATTTTGACACTATACATTTTCTAATGTCTTCTTCTTCCCTCAAATGTTTATTTTTAAGCGCATTTATGTACTTGTGTTTTAAAAAGAAAAAATTAAAATATAAATTTGTAATGAAATCTTCATTTTTTTCACATAGATAAAAAAAATGAAAAAATGGTCAATATTATAAAGTTTATATTTTCGACATGTTTATGTAATGTTCATTAATATTTCAATGTACATCAAATAATTGTCGCTAAAAAACCAATATTTTGAACCATATAACAAAAAAATACAATTTTTCAATATAAATAGAATGCAAAAAATACACTTTTAGAGACATTTTGTTAAAAAAAACATGTTAAATAAACTATTTTTTTAGGAAAATACTAACAAAAAAATTTAAGAAAATAGCATTTGTATTGAATTTTATGTCAAAAATTAACAGTAATCACATGTTTTTTGCAAAAAATAAGGATTCTTCTCATAAAATATCAAAGTCTAAACATTACAAGTAAAATTGATTAATAGATCTCAAAACTAAGCTTTATTTGCAAGCGTAACTTAAAGATCATCAACAATATCAACTAATCCATGTTCAACATCTTCTAGAACATCATTGATGTCTTCTTCCACAACATTTTCTATTTCATTTTAGTCATTGTCATCTTCTAATGGATCTTTCATGTCTGCAAATCTTCCAAAGTGTCCATTTCCAATCATTCCATATAATGGTGGTTGAGGTTCCTTTGCTTTTTTTTCCACACGTGATTCATTAAAATCCCCTTTCCTCAAACCAACTTCTTGCTTCGCATCTGGAAGGAATTCAAGAGCGTTAATTCTTTGTTGAATAAATTTGCATTACACCAGGTATTTCAACAATGGCAATGCAATTTCTTCCTTTTGGTAGACAACATGCTAGTGTTATACCTAATCATCAAGCACAAAAGAAATAAATAAGAAAATTAGTATAAAGACATAACAAGTAAAAAATAAAATATTTAAATTCAAATTTGTATAATAAAAATTACATGAACCTGAGAATAAATCCAAAACCCAATCTCCTTCATTTGAACATAGATCTATAAGATAGTTAATCAATGCTTGCGGTTTTTTATAAATGTTAACTATATCTCCTTTTGCATCTTTATCCTAATATGTTAGTTTTCTTACAATTGCATCATGAACCAATACTTGATTGTGACTCTTCCCATCTACTCAATTCATAAGAATACGCTTATAGCTGTCCTCTTTCATCCAACATTCAACATGGATGAACTCACAATCATTTATAATAGGTTGATCTTCGAAAGAAACAATATTTGACTTCTGCCTGTAACATAACATAGTAAAAGTTCAATTAAATTGTACGTAAATAATAATAAAAATTAACAGTAATCAAACATACAATTTCAAATTCATACCATGTAAGTTGCATCCTTGAGTTTGTTTTTCCCTTGAAGCTTGTTAATAACATTGCAAACTGTGTGTTTGAATGAAATGTCACAATTCGTCAAAGTGGTGATGTTGTCACTTCTTGAAAACCCATAACCACTTTACTAAAAGCTTGATAAGTATATGGTTCACTATCATATTCAATGTCTCAGAAATTGAAACCATGAGGAATATCTACAATAACTAGGGCATATTCCCTTTAGGTATTAGTGATGCAATGTCTTCACAATCACCTTGTATTATTTGATATTGGATACTGTCGAGCCCATTCCAAATGTAATGATTAAGAGTAGGATCAAGTTCAACATTCATAAGATGCTTCTTCCTCATCTTTTCCAACTTAATTTTTTCAATAAAGCGTTTGAAAGTATCTGGTACTCCATTTCCATCCTTCTTCGACATCTTTAATGACATAAAAATATATATCTATAAGTAATAAAATAAAAATAGTTTAAATATGAATAAAATGAATGTATAAATCAACATACCTTATTGAATGCAATATAAAAATCTTTAAGTGTTGTTGTAGAACTTGCTTCTGGGTAGTGGCGCATAACATCATCCCAACTATCTTCATTCAACATTTTAACCATATGTTCTTATATTTTCATAAAAATCTTCTAACTGAATAAATAAAGTTAAAATTGTTAGTTTAATGACATGTATAAAAATTCTACCAACAACATTATGTTTTATTTAAAATGAAATTATAATGAAAGGAAAATAAAAAATAATTCAAGAAACTTACTTTTGAAATTCTGCATACATTTCATCCATTGATAATTCACCCGAATTCACACGGGCTAGTATTGATTTCACTAGTTTCTCATCCTTCACACCGTGCATTGTTCTCCAAGGTGTGATAGTCATATCCTCTGGAAGTTGCTTCATTTCAGGACCTGTCTTACTGTTCGTACATATTATGGGTTTACTCTTTTTAGCCTTCCGATTTTTTATGGAAATATTCTCCCACCGCTCAAAAATTTCATCAATCAAATCCCATATCTCCCCAGTTCTAAATGCCAACTGAAAAATGTTATCCATGCTTCTGAATATACTTGAATGCATTTTTCTGTCTTTTGCTTTGATTTTTTCATCAATTTCATAACTTGCTTCCATTAAACATTCCTTCCGAAATGTTAGAGTAACTTGTGTCTTATCCCCACCACATTTTTCTATGAATTCATTATGAATAAATCTGACCCTTTGGATGAAAGTCATTTTCATTCTGTACTCATTATCTGCATTATGATCCCATGCCAATAACTTTGATTCTATTTCTGTTAAGCCAACGTAAATGATGCATTTCGTTGTTTGAAAAAGATAGTTATTGGGATATTCCTCAATTAATTTTCCTTTAGCCTCTACCGAATGGTTCCTCCAATTACATAATACTTATAATCAAAACATGTTGTCTAGTCAAATGCTTGTTTGTTGGGAACTTGATGTGGATCAACAAGAACCACATAATCCACCACATGCGCATATGGATTGAACCTGAACAATGTTTTCAGATTATGTACATGTAGGTGATGGGCCTTTCTAATTTGATATTGAGATTGTCCTTCATCTGCTATAAAATTGGCTGACATTAAGCTCAAATTTTTGGCCACCAAGAATTAATTTATTCTTCCTCAACTCATATCGAATGGCATTTTGTTTTGTTTTAATAATGCTGTCCTCTAACTCAGCACCTGGTGTTATGATTTCTCTGCTTCCGTTAGAGCTTTCAGTTTGTTCTTCACTGCTGCTCATGACTTTTATAGATTGACCAATATTTGATTTCCTATTCTTATTGGTTAACATATCAGTTCTTTAATAAACAAGCTCTTCATCATCAAGTAAAAGAGAGACATCTTTGGCCTTTTTCCTTTTTGGTGTCTAATTTTTTTTCTCCTTTTGCACAACAGTTCTAATCTCCTCCTCACTAATTCTATCATAAGTTTTAGTTTCATGTTCCATATCTTCAAAAGCAACATGTTTAGGTTTACTAGATTGACCCACCTTAGTGACTCTTGGTTGATCCCCTCTTTGTACTATTGCAATGTCACGAGCTATTTATCTTTGCTTCAATCTCCTTTCCTCTACGTTGTCTATGTGGAAAGTGTTGATCACAGTCATAACATTTGGCTCCATATGATAAATACCTTCAAAAATGTTTGAAAGACTCGAAAAAAAATCCTATGAAACAAAATAAAACATGTCAATGATCAATAACTTATAAAAAAATGAATGATCCTTACAACAATGCATAGCGTAAATATAAATAAGCATACTTACAATGTTATTTGCGATCTTTCTTGAGATTTCTTCAAAAAACTTAGTAGATATTTCATTTGTGTCATACTTGACCTTTGATAGACAATATCTAACCTTCTCACGTTTATTAGCCTCCCTTGCAAGAACATAAATAGTGTTTGTATTAGGGACCATACATATGTCTCGCACTCTGCCAATCACTTCATATGGTTCATTTAAGTCAATCATACCACAAACCAGATAGATATGTATATCAACCTCAGTTTCATTGTCTTCAAGATACCATGAGAAACCAGTTTTATTTATTTCCTCGGCGTTCTTCCAATCATGAATAACCTTTAATGAACCTGGTGGGCCACTTGCTTGACTTTTATTAGTGTGTGCAACAATCTCCTTATTGCGTCTAGCAGTATCCATAGTGCATCCAGCTGCAACTTTAGATTTCGAATTTGTATCCATAGTGCGTCGAATTGCAACTTTAGATTTGGGAGTTGTAGCCCTAGGTGCAGAAACATTCACATAAATCTTTTTTGATGCCATTTTCCTGATAAAAAGAAATATATATATTAGTTAATGAGAAAACACATAACTTCTAAGTTAATCAAATTTGTTTTTAAGTTTGCCAATATTAATTTAAAATTTACCAAAAAATAATGTCTATAAAATAAATTAAAAAAACAAGATTTATTTGTAAAACTAATAAATTGAAAATAAACCAATAAAAATGACTATAGAAAATTTTCATTTAAAAACAAAATATTAAAAATCATATTTAGATATATGTATATATATCTATATAATATTGTTTGAGTACATTTTATAAATAAAAATTAATTTCAAACTTAAGTTTATATTTAAGATTAAAAACAAAAAACACAAAAAAAAATATTTATTGTTTAAGAAATGTTAAAATAATTTTTTTTATATAAGCTAAAGAGAAAATTAAAAATAAAATAAAATAAAATAAAAAAATTAATGTTAATTTAATTTTTTATTTTAATTTTAATTGTTTTGTTTTAAATTTTTTTCCCTGTGTTTTAATGTTTTGTTTTATTTTAAACAACAAATTTTTTTTTAATATAACTGTTTTAATTTAAAAATAAAAATTAAAAATTAAAAATTAAAAATTAAAACAAATTAAACCTAATATATATATTATTTTGTTTGTATTATAAAACATATATATATATTTAATTTTTTTAACTAGTTTTTAATTATAATTATAAAACATATATATTAATAACAATTATAATTAAATTGAATAATTATAATTATAATTTTTAAAACATATATATATTTTAATTTATATATTAGTTTTAATATATATATATATATATATTAATCAATAAAAAAAATTGTTTATTATTAATCTTATATATATATATATATATATATATATATATATATATTTTGGTTTTATAGTTTTTTTTTTTTAAATTAAAAAATTAATTTTTGGCCGTCTGTCGGGGGCCGGATCGACCTCCGCCCAGCCGGGGGCCAGAGGCCGACCGGGCGGCGCCATCGAGGGCTACCCAGCCGGCCTCCGCCCAGCCAGGGGCCAGAGGCAGGCTGGGCAACCCTCGACGGCGATGCCCGGCCAACCTCCAGCCCCCAACGACCGGCCAAAATTTAAAATTTTTTATTTTAAACAAAAAAAAAACAATAACTATGTTAAAAACTTTTTTTTTATTTTTTTTTTAAACCAATAAATATATAAAAAAATCTATATATATTTTAAATGTTTAAAAAATAAAACAATTATAATAATAATAAGTGTTAAAAAAAAAATTATATTAATGTTTTATAATATAAACAAAACAATATAAAATAAAATAAAATAAATAAAAATAATAATTTATTTTTATTTTTTAAATATTAAAACAATTATAATAAAAACAAAGTTTTGTTTCATAAAAAAATTAATACTATTCAATTTAAAAGAAACAAAAATTATATATATATATATCGTTTAATATACTATAAAATACCCCCGGATGCGGGTGTTTCCAAGGTTCGTTAATGGGATGGGACGGAGGGGCGGCAAGCCATGCCGACACCTGCCCCTGTGGTACGCGGAGTTAAATGGACAGCTGCGCCACAGCATGTCTCATTTACACTCCCCTCCTTCCAATGTTATGAGCTCTGCTTCCAACAGCACTCGTGCGCCTTCAAACAGGTTGAACCCTGCCTCCGCATGCTCTGGCGAGATTTTCACTCTGATAGCAGTTAAGAAGATGGATTTGTTTGGTTTGGGAAGGACGAACTCGGCGCATGTTATGACCTGTCTCATGGCAGATGGATTTCATAAGCAACAGGTTAAATTCCTCCCGGTCTTGGCTTTCCCACAGAATCGTATTGGCGTCGTTGGTTACTATATGCACAGTCGGGAGAAAGTCTATATGTGTCTGTTGCGCTCTACGCAGAGGGAGGTCTTTTCTCTTGGGCATCTTCAGCTGTCTCCGCGTCCTCGCTCGAGTTTGGGCCACCTTGGGCTGGCGGGCACTTTTGTTAAAGTTTTCTGGACCCCGCTCCTTCACACTATGCCGAGGCTTCGACATCGTATGCGGAGTAGGAGGGGCAGCTCTCGGAGCCATCCCACTCGTTTTCCTTCCAGTCCTTCCCCGGACACATCCTCCTTCGATGATGGCTCCAGCCACTACCCCAGAACTCGAAGCGGCAGGGGGCGCTCTCTGGATTTTTGCTCGTACTGGGGTCCCCATTCGCGTCGCTCGTCCGCTGCCTCTGCTAATACAACAGGCACCACTCGGTTCACCTTCCAGAGCACCCTCAATCGCCCGAGGATAACTGCCATTCTCTCGGTGGTTTTTATGGAAGACAGCTTTCCAGAGGATTCAAGCGTGCAGCCGGCCGTTCCTATGGAGAATTTTGCTCCTGCCACCCAGTTCTCGCAATTCAATCTGGGCAGTGGCAGCACTTCGTCGCAGCCTCCGTCTCGCCCTGCAGACTTTGTTCCTGATGAAGACATGCTCTCTGCTGAACCTGGTCCCCCGGCTTCCCAGGCAGAACTTGCTCCTGAAATGCTCGCCACCGGCTGGTGCAGGATCGTGGAGGAGACTCCGGAAGACTAATGGGTTCGTTGCTTGGTCTTTTTCTCTGTTTGTGTCACCCAACTTCTTGGGTTTTTTCTGTTCTGGTAGCTATGAAGCTTTCTGGCCCCTTTTTGTCTTTTCTGGGTCACAGCATCTTTTGGAGAAATCTTACTCTGCACCCCTGCGTGGGTTTCGACAGTCCACTTCTCTGTTTTTTCCTGAATTTTCTGCCTTCAAGGCAGTAGCTTTTGACTTCGGTCTCGATGTAAAATTATCAGTTTGTTAATAGATCAGTATCACTTAGAAAAAAAAAATAATATATTATACAATACTATACAATCGAAATTTTTAAAAATAAAAAATAATAAAAAAATAAAAAAAATTAAAGTATATATTTTAAAATCTAAACAAAAACAAATTAAAATTAAGAATAAGATTTAAAAAAAAACAAAACAAAACAAAATATAAAATAAAAAATAAAAAAAATTTCAAATAAAAAACAAAAAAAAACAATTTAAATAATGAAGCCGCCAATTTATTTATAATAAAAAAAACAAAGAGGTTTAATATAAATTAAAACTATATATTCTCCTTTAAATAAACAAAAAATATAAATTTGTGTCCTAAAAACCCTACAAAAATTGAGTTTTTTTTTCCATTTTTTTCACTAAAACAATATAAACAAATTATGGTTTTCGAACATAAAAACAATAAAAAATAAAATAAAAATAGTTTTTGAACACAAAAACCATAGAAAAAACAGATTTTGCCCAAAATCATCATTAAATGGACAGAATAGAAGGAAAACTAACATTTCAAATGTGAAAAAATCATGTTACCAATCTGAACACAACGCCTCCACAAAATTACCAATGCCAACACAACGCCTCCAATGCGAATGCAACGCCTCCACAAAGTTATCAATGCCAACACAACACCTCCAAAAAATTGCTCCAACAAAAACCAGAAGACTTGATGTGATGTCATGAATAGAAACAATGATTCTTATTATATAGCGAATATTGTGTGATTGGTTTACTGTTTAACGAATGTGGGATTAAAATTTAAAATTTAAAATATTACATGTAGTTAAATATAGTTAATATTATATTAAAATAGATTATATATGCATGTAGTTATTATAGTTAATATTTACATGTACTCAATGTTAAATCATTCAAATCTAATCTGGGATTAAAATTTAAAATTAGAAAAATTTACATGTAGTTAATTATAGTTAAAATAGTTAATATTTGCATGTACTTATTACAGTTAATATTTACATGTAGTCAATGTTAAATCATTTAAATAAGAAAATTATTTTAGTTTGGAAGACATGCATGAAAGGAATTTTTGTGGATATTTTGAATAGAAAGTATGGTGAAATATTTCAAGACCAACTGTTTATTAAGAAATTTTGACATATATTTTAGACAAATATGATTTAGGTTTAAAATTTAAAATTTAAAATATTTACATGTAGTTAATTATACTTAAAATAGTTAATATTTGGGTGTAGTTATTATAGTTAATATTTACATGTAGTCAATGTTAAATCATTAAAATAACAAGATTATTTTAGTTTGGAAGGCATGCATGATAGGAATATTTTGTGGATATTTTGAATAGAAATATCGGTAAAATATTCCAACACAAACAGTTTATTAAAATGTTTTTAAATACATTTTATATGAATATTTTGTAAGAAATCTTTGAAACGAAAATTTTGGAGGGAAATTTTTTCGCAAAAATTTGGTGGGGGGGGGGGGGGGGATTTGGAGGGAAATTTTTAGTATTTAAGCTATATATTGTAATTGGGAGAGGCATTTGTATCATTCAACATCTTCTTATTGAAAGCAATGGGTTCTTCTGATAGCGAAGTTTTTCTGTCTACAACATCAACTTCTTCGTCATGTAACAACTCTATTCAGATTGATGAAAATAACAGGAGTTCGTTCACCATGAATAGAGAGTCTAAAATTTGAATTGGTCGTAATCCTAAGGATGATGAGAACATAATTGATGAGGTGCAGCAAAAATAAATTTATGTAAATCGAGAGTCAGTTATTCCACTTACTCTTAATCCTAAGGATTATGAAAGCAACAGTGATGAAGGGCATGATGAAGAATTTCCAGAGTCAAAAATTTCACTACGTCCTAATCCTAAGGATTATGAAGGCACCACTGAATAATGGGGAGATGAAGAATATCCTTTTCGCCCTAATCCTAAGGATTATGTGAGCACCATAGATGAAGAGGGGAATAAAGAATTTGCAAAGTCAAAATATCCAATTCATCATAATCCTAAGGATTATGCCAGCACCACTGATGAAGAGGGGAATGAAGAATTTCCAGATTCAATATATCCACTTCATCCTAATCCTAAGGATTATGCCATCACCACTGATGAAGGGGGGAATGAAGAATTTGCAACGTCAAAATATCCACTCCGTCTTAATCCTAAGGATTATGCCAGCACCACTGATGAAGAGGGGAATGATAAAATTCTAGAGTCAAAATATCCACTTCGTCCTAAACCTAAGGATTATGCCAGCACCACTGATGAAGAGGGGAATGAAAAATTTGTAGCGTCAAGAAATCCACTCCGTCCTAATCCTAAGGATTATGCGAGCACCACTGATGAAGAGGGGGATGAAAAAATTACAGAGTCAAAATATCCACTTCGTCCTAATCCTAAGGATTATGCGAGCACCACATATGAAGAGGGGAATGAAGAATTTGTAGAGTCAAAATATCCACTTCGGCCTAATCCTAAGGATTATGCTAGCACCACTGATGAAGAGAGGAATGAAGAATTTGCAGCGTCAAAATATCCACTTCCTCCTAATCCTAAGGATTATGCTAGTAGCACTGATGAAGAGGGGGATGAATTTCCAGAGTCAAAATTTTCACTTCATCATAATCGTAAATATTATAAGAGCAACACTGATGAAGGGGGGGATGAATAATTTCCAATAAATATAGATTCAAGGCATCCACTTATTCCTAATCCTAAGGAGTATGAGAGCACCAGTGAGGAAGCGGAGGGATGGGATGAAGAAATTCTAGTGAATACAGATTCAAAGCTTCCACTTAGGCCTAATCCCAAGGATTATGAGAGCACCACTAAAGAAGGGGAGGATGAAGAGTTTATTTCAAATGATAATTTTAGAGGCACAGATCTGAATAATGCATTTTCTCTAAGTGATTGTTTCAAAGACACCCAAGGTGATGAAGAATTGAATCCTCCCAGTGAAGAATCTGAAAGCATGGATCAAGATGGTGAAGGATTTGGTCTAATTCAGGCTTACAAAAGCACAAATGATTTTTGTGAAATGTTTTCTTCAAGTAAGGATGGTAATGAAAATTTTCCAGGTAGTGATGTTGATGAGTTACTTAACTATGTTTAGAATGATGATAGTGGGGATAATATTCCTCCTAATGGTGATGAAACTACTTTTACAAAGGACGATGGAATGATGATGCCGTTACAATCAAATATTTTAACTAGGAGTAGGAGTAGACCTTTTCATATCAATCGAAAATATTCCAATTATACAAGGGTCACAGGTGAGGACAACATATCTCACAAAAAGAAGTTATGTCATTCATTTGATTTCAAGTGAATGTTGGCGAAGGGATTGCTTGAAACATATGGAATTCAACTTTTCTTTGGAGAAAAGGAAAACATATCTGTCAATGAATAAAATCATGCAAAATTCATATTTAGTGGCTTGCATTCAATCTACACTAGCAGGTTATTATTATCATATTGGGAATGTATTGCTCTGCAGAAAGGCTTTCAAAATGTTGCATTCAATTGGTTATTGTCGTTTTTCAAGAATCCAAGAAAAACTGGAAAAGGATCCCACATATTATTCAGAAGTACGTTATAAATGGGAGGTTGGGCCGTTAGGAAATACTGTTATGTCATGGATGAAAGACTTCTTTTCAAAGCATAGAGAGTGTCTGCCAAATAAAGACACAATACATATTCCAAATAATTTCTAGAGACGAGAAATATTCAACTTATACAGAGATTATGCAGAAGTTGCCGAAGGATTCGGTAATTCTATTACATATTCTTATTTTACAAGGGTATGGAAAAGTGAATTCAACAATGTTCGTATTCCTAAGAAGACAAGGATGGGAGTTTGCAACACATGTGCTTCTCTTAAAGCAAAAATAGATAAATATCAAGGGCCAGAAAGAGGTATGAGTTCAAAACATTGTTTTTTAAAATTGGATAGTTATCAACTATGAAAATATATTTATTCATATGTTTCTTTTATTTTATGTACAGATTCAGTTGTCAAATAACTTCAAGAGCATCACAATCACCAAACAAGTGAAAGGAAAAAGTTATATAAACATCGAAAGAAGTGTTATGATAATCCAAATAAATATCTGGGTTTGATAATTGATGGTATGGACCAAAAGAAAACACTTCTTCCACATTTTGTCCGCACGCCAAAAAAATTACAGGAGGAAATTTTCATTCAGTTCCACTTGGTTGGTTGTATTGTATTTAATGAGAAGATGTTTCCAAGAGTTTTCTTCACAACTCCAAATATTCATAATGATGCAAATCTGACCATAACTATAATTCATGATGTGGTTACTCATTGGTCTGGTATTCTTCCTGAAGTTCTGTATGTACAATTAGACAACACAAGCCGTGAAAACAAAAATCAAGTTCTTTTTGGGTATCTAAACATGCTCGTTGAATTGGGAATTTTTAAAAAGATAAAGGTCGGTTTCCTGCTTGTTGGACATACTCATGATCATATTGATCAAATGTTCAGTCGTTTTTCAGTAACATTGAGGAGGAAAGGTGTTGGGAGCCTGCCATTGAATGTATTAATAAATCGTACATTCCAGAGCCTATTTTTCATGTGTTGGAAGAAACTATTGACATGCGAAGGTTTATTTTGGGATCGCATGGTGAGGAAAAATGCATTGAACAACTTAACGACATTAGCTTCCAACATCAATTTCGTATCAAAAAAATTGATGGGATAACACTTATATGGGGCAAGAAGTATTCAACTGTTGCAGAATGGGGGCCATTATCAGGTTTAGAATTTTTGAAGTTCATTCCAGAGCGTCCAATATTTTCATCAAAGATATTGTTATTACAGTCAATTGTTGAACTCCATAATGCACGAAGGCATAAGAGAGACATAAATTATTCTGAATGTCTGGAGGAAATTAAAAGATGTATTAGAGATACATATGAGTACTTCGATGTTGTTGATTCAGTTTGGTGGGAGTATTTTTTTAGTAATCAAAGTGATATGATTTCAAGATAAATAAATGAGGATACACTTTTGAAGACTCCTTTTTTTTTGCCACAAAATATTCCAAATGAACATGAGGAAACACACATTGTTGAACAAAAACAGTCTCAAGCTATTATTAATTCTCCATGTAGAGGAAAGAGAAATCTATATTGGTTCTAGAAGATCACGTGTACAACGTGAAGCCATGGAAGACCTTTATAGGGGTTCTATGTAGGATGTTAAGGAGGGTTGCATGATAGCAGTATTAGCAGATGAAGATCCACTTGGCTATCCATTCTAGATTGCCAAGGTTATAAAGGTCATTAATGAAAATGAATATATTACAGTTGTTGATGTACATTGGTATGCCACAAGTACCCACCCTTTCAATGGTGTGTACAAGCCAGAGATGGTAGTTGAAAAAAAAATTGGCAGAAAGAGAAAAATAAAGGGCACAAATATAAATCGTCGCTGCACAGATGTCTTAAAATTGGAGGATGTTGACATACTTGTGTATGACTTCAATTTGACAAAGAGAGGAACTCTTCGGTTGCAGACCATAAATATTTTGAAGAAATTTCTACCAGAACAATTACTGCTGAGATTGGACTCTGCAGAATGTAGTCGTAGATCTACAAGACATTGGAACCCTGAAATGGTGGGCATGCATGTTGACTCAGATGGAGCACTAGTTGATGAAAGAGAAGAATAAGGATCATCTTCATCTGCATCAAGTCATTCATCTGAAGATGTAGGTTCTGATGGTGTGCCAGAACCTATGGTTGATTTTGAATAACTTTCTAAGACACTTTCATGCAGTTGATGTTTGCATAGCAACTTGAAATAAATATTTTGACTTCCATCTGATTTTTCATGAAGTTATGAGGCATTTCTATTTTTGTTGAATTATATGTTTTAATTATGAAGAATTCATATCTTTATAATATCCACAGCGCAACAATGAATTACAAAAATAATTTATGTTGTATTCAATGTACCGATTTTGATATTTTGATTAGAAGTAAAAAAGCAAATAGAAATTAATGTTGACTTTTTAGATTATGCAGTGATATTGCCATGATATTATGTATTGTTACCATTTCGTATAAGATACTTTTAAAAATTATAAAAATTATATGCCTCATTGAAAGGGGACACTTTGTTTTGATGTTTGATTTTTAGGTTTTGGTTGAATTAGATTTATATTTGTCATAGGCTAAGATTTGAAAAGAGATATATTTTTATCCTTTAAAATTAAAATTACTCTTGGAATAATAAATATTTCATTTACTTGTTCATTTTTTAAAATTGTTTAAGTCATATAATTTCTCCATAATTTCATGCTTCAAGTATGTTGAATACTTAAGATTTAAAAACTTGAGATTTATAACTTGTAATTAAGGTTTTTATGCGCTATGAAATTTTATCTTTAATGTTATGGTTGAAAACAATTACAATTTTAGGGTTGTTTAGAGTCAAGATATTTTATCTTTAACAACATAGATGAAAATTGTTCGAAATGATAAGGCCTTCAGACATGATTTTGTTAATATTTAACATCATGTATCAATTTTTTTAGAATTTTATGATTTTTCAATGTCCTAATATGTTGTCTTTAATTCCATTGTTACAATGTGTCAAAAGTGTGACACAATGTTTTTTTTGTTATTCCAGCATCAACTCGTTTTTCTTTGAGGGTGTTTTTTCAATCCTTTTTTCAAGAAAAAATTTCATTTTTAGCATAATTTTATAAAATGTTGGAATTTGACCTTCAGAAAAAACCAAATGCGTTCTAGAATACACAATTTTTGTTTTTGGGGCTTTTTTTCATGTTTTTTGAGTCTTTTTGGCTAGAGTTCCTGTTTTGAGGTAATAATTCTCATTCGATCAATAACTATGTTCAACTTAGAAGAAAAAAATGTGGAAACCCTAACCCTAACGGTTGTGTGCAAATTGTAAAGGCTACTCCAAGACGATTCCTCTCATAGAACCAGTAATCGAAATTGTGTCTGGAACATGTCTCCTATTGTTCTATCTCATTAACAAGGAAAATATGAGCAAGTACTCGTGGGGAAACCTAATTAGTCCAAATGACCTATATCTATAACCTTAACTCTATTTCTAGCTTAGTCCTGGATATTTCCTAGTACGTTTTCTTTTTTCACCTGTCGATTGGAGATGTGACATGGAAACAAGGCATGAGAGAAAACCTAAATCAAAATATATTTAAGTTTAACAAACAAGAAACAACCTCTCTTTCCCATAAAATAATTCAAGATCCCTCATCTGCCCTAGCATAATAAACACCCAATAAAAATTTCCAATGTGCACATGAAATAAAATAAAATTAAATAAAGAGTAAAGGATCGAGAAAGGCTTCCTACATCGAGAGGTGATGCAACGACTCTACCATGGTACTGACCAAGCTTACTGGAAGCAGAGAAAAAATTTTGATTCCTTAAAGTGACTTTATTGGGGTATTGTCCAGGCCTGTTGGTAGTGTAGCAACACCATAAACCTATTTTAAAATTATGAATACAATAATCCCTTTGCCTTTTTCTTTGCATCATCCATAACTACTAGCATGCGTTAACTTCTAATTTGGTGTTTAATGACTAGTAGGACCTATATGAGACAAACAGGAAGGGAAAATATGTAAAGGTCAAGGGAATGCTAGAGGTACCCATAGTGATTGTTCAATACTTCCTTGCATTATCATTCAGACTCAATCTGTAATAGGGACGTAACCAGAGATATTGGATTCTACCAGTGGTTCGCCAATTGTTTTAGTTTCTACAATAGCACCTGTCATATTCAAAATTTCGGGTCCCCCTCCACTCGCCTCAAGCCATTAGGGTTATGATCTTGTTTTCAATGTGTAAATATCCCCATGAATTATTTCTATCGAACCCTATCAATACACATGCTCAAGTGATGCACATTGCATTCATTCCTCACTTTGCATCTCGAGTATTGACCTCATGACTGCATTAGGGTTTAGGTTGGTCATTTTCTTTGATGGTGCATCGTCCTATAATATGGATCGCAAAGGTACTATGTGTGGATAGATAGGGCTTCCATTTGGCTTTCATTATGTGGACCATATTAGGGTTTGGAAGAAATCCTAGATTGTCAAAATAAGGGTTCCACTCATGCTTTAACCTGATTCATATACCTCCAAGGGTGCATTCTCATTGGAATCGCATGGGATCATGGTGAGAATCATTGCAAATCATATTCCCCTAGGTTTGGGGTTGACCTAGGTTTGAACTATACTGTGCAGCAGCAAAACCCTTGATCACTAGCCCTTTCGGAAATGACTTGCAAGAAGATGTTAGGTCCCTATATTACTAGTATTGTCCCTTATTATGCTAGTGTAACCCCCTTATTGTTATTTTTGTACCCCTGTAACCCCCATATTGTTATTATTGTGCCCGTACATTATTATTGTTAGGTCAGCTAGGATTACATTGTGGCCCCATGGACTCCTATATATAGAAAAGAGGTTTTGGTCATTTCAATCATCCAATAATTGTCCATTTATTTAATGTATTGGAGGTTCCCCCCTAGAAGTGGCTGATTTCTAAGGCGTTGACCTCTCTTCTCTTCTATTTTTGGAGCTAGTTTCTAACATTTTGATCCAGGAGGATCTTGATCATTACAGTTCAGCAAAAAGGTCCAAGTCAACTCCAGCAGTTCGATGTCCAGTTCAGTTTCCAAATCCGCAGTTTCGTCAATTCGCCAGTGAAAAAGTCCTTCAGTATCATGGTTCAGTTGGGTTCATGTTATACATCAGTTTTGAAATAGGTGTGTGGCACGATATATGGGTTTTTTAATGGGTTAAAACCACGGTGAAATACCTTATACAAATGTAAAGTTCTAAGTTTTTAACCTAAGGACCTAGACCTAACACCTAAAAATCTATGGTGACAAAAGTCCTAGCGCAAACCTAGCCTAAACCCTAATATCTAAGGTTAAAACTCTATACACATATCCTAGACCTAAGCCTAAAATTTCTAGACCTAAGGTGTCAAATTCTAAGACATGTCATTAAACCCTATGGATCTAAAAAACCTAACCTATATACTAAGCTCCTATACATAAACATTAAACCTAAGGTGATAAAGTTCTAGCGTAAAATAAAATCCATGTATTAAAACCTATGATATAACACCTTATTATAAGGTTTTTTGGGTTAGTACATTGATATAAAACTACATTTAAAACAAAACAGAGTTAAACCACTAGCTGCCAGCAAACCGTGTCGGAGTTTTATTGCACATGTGAATAGGGTTGGGAAAACCACGACGGGAGTTGTTTGGATGTCCACCAGTTGTAACTGCACAGAGACCGTCGGGTTAATAGCCATGTGATAGGTCTGACCGAAATGAAAAATTTCAAAGGTAAACAGTTGTGTATGCCGCGTATTAATAAACCTCGTCGGAACCGCATTCATATGATAAGGTTTTAAAATTGCGAGAGTTAACTGCGGCGGAGTAACACTATTAATAACCACGGAGATCTGCTTCACCTATTCACATGGTTAGTTGTTACATCTTCCCGCACGGTTAGGATAACCATCGAGTTAAGGGCCTATCCAAAGTTTTAAAATGGGTTTTTAAATTTAAATCAGTGCTAAGGTTTGGGAACTTAATCCCCAAGGTTCATGAATGGAGAATAATTCGAGACCCTCATCACCATTTTTTCTCAACCAATTTCTATTTTGGCTATCCATGGTTCGAATGTAGACTTATAAAGCCATGTAATTTCTTCATTGAAGATCAACTTGGATTTTTGTGAGGACATTGAGCTTTTGGAGATCAGTTTCAGCAGGATAGAGGAAAATTTGTTTGCAGCATTGCTCAGTGGTCGGTGGTCAGAATTGTGCACGGAGACAGGCGTCGGAAAGGTGAGTAAGAGTAATTTATGTTTATAGGGTTCAGAATTGCCTAGAGCACGGTCATTCTATTCCATTTCAATGTAAATATTCTTCAAGGTCAATCCTAATAAAAACAGACGCCCACTTAAAAGCGGACCCGGAGATGTAGTCCAGGAGGGACGAACTCCGTCATCAAATCATTTGCCTCTTCTTCTCTCTGATTATCGTTGTTATTCAATTCATTTATGTTATTGGTTTATGTCATTTTTCATTAAAGCATACTTCAGTTAACAGTCAATCTAAAAGACAAACTAATCAAACTGCTTAAGCCCTTTATTCGATCAGTTATGGATGACATTTGGTATCAGAGCTTTGAATTCTAGGGTTTCGCTACTCGAAATAGGTCATCGTGGAATTTTCACTATAAGGAACATCGTGGAAAAATTTCAGATCCTGGTTCACAATATTTTCGGAGATATGATCTACGCAAGTTAGGGATTCTTGCAGGCTCCTGAATTTAACCTAAATAGGTCATTGTGGAATTTTCGCTATAACTTTTTTTCTACGAGGGTTCAGAAGCTAAAATTTTCATAGAGAGAATCTCCAATCCTGAGCAACATTGTGGAAAAATTTCAGAGCTTGATTCGCAATATTTTTTTAGATATGGTCAGTGGAAGTTAGGGATTTTTCAGGCTCCCGAATTTCATCTCAAAGAGGTGACCGTAGGAAAATCGTCATAACTCTCTCTCCGAGCATTGGATTGGAATTATGTAAAAAGTGGCTGCAAGTACATGGATTTTTGTTTCTACTATATCAATTACAGAGCATAAGGACGAAACAGTGGCACGTGGCAAGTCGTACAAGTTCACTCCACTGAACCAGTCCATAATTAGGTCATCGTAGGAGATTGGGCATAACCTTGTCTTCAAGAATCCAAATCAGGTAATACCTGTGGAATTCAAAAGAAGATTCAGAGGGCTAATTTAGGGCTGAATTTCAGATATTGAATATCCAAAATCACAGAGAAAATTCAGTTTCAATATCGAGCTCCCCAAAATCAAGAAAAAGGTGTGTATTTTGTTTTCAAATTGCATAAGTCTTGTTTGAAAAATCAGTTTTAAGTGATTCCAAAGGCCTATTGAGCATAGATATCAATATTTTGTTCTAAAATGCCTCCTAAAAAGAATTCAACACCCATTAATCCCTCAGAGTACTCTACTATGACTCATGAAGATGAAGAATTGCAACATGATCTATCAAAATTACAAGAGCAAGTGCACCAAATTTCCCTCTCGCGAAGAGCAACAAAAAATGAAATGGAAGTTTTGAAGAAAGGTGTGGAAGCGAAGATGGATGGTTTGAAGAATAATATGGATGGAATGGAAGCTACGATGGATGAAATGGAAGAAAAAATGAAAGACAACATGAAAAACATGAAGAATGATCTAGAAGCAGACATGGAAGGTTTGACAAAGTTGATACAAGAAATGTTTCCTAATGGCGAAAATATAGTAGAGAAAACTCATGATGCTAACAAAATAAATGTTAATCGTGATTTCATAAACTCTAATGTTGGATGAAAGAACCACCATAATTCCAAAAATGGATATGAGGAAGTTTGATGGCAAGGATCACGTAACATGGATACTACAAATGGAGCAATATTTTGATCTCAATAATTTGCAAAACACACAAAAGGTACGCATTGCAACTTTACATTTAGAACAAAATACATTTGTACGGTATCGATGGCTTTGCTCTCGTAAAAAAATTGTCACTTGGTCAATTTTTACGGAGGAAATGATAGCACATTGTGAGGATACAAAGAGCAACACCTTCTTTAGCCAATTGGTAAATCTCAAACAAATGGGTTCAGTGGGGGAGCACATTGAGGACTTCCAAAAATTGAATATAAGGGTAACTGATATTCCAGAGGAACACAAGATTGATGTCTTCATAGGGACTTTAAAGGATAACATCCAACATGAAGTTCATGTTTGGGAACCTGTTTCATTGGAGAAGGCATTCAGGTTGGCAAGAAAAATTGAATGTAAAATTATGGTGACAAGGAAGCCTACCACTCACATCTATAAATATGGAAGTGTTGCTACTACTAGACTTCCACAACCTACAAGGTTGACACCAAAACAATTGGAAGAAAAAAGAGCAAAATGGCTTTGCTACAGTTGTGATAGAAAATACACTAAAGGTCATAATAAATTATTTTACATAGATTGTGAAGAGAAAGAAGAAAATGAACAAGAAACTTCAAAAGAAGAGGGTATACACCAGGAACCATCCCTAGAAGAAGAAGAAATGAGTCTGACCATATCGTGTAATGCATTGGCAGGAATTACCACTCCTCAAACTCTCAAGATAGAAGGACATATCAAGAAGAAAAAGGTAATAGTGTTGATTGATTTAGGTAGTGCCCATAATTTTATTCATTGTAAGGTAGCCAAGGAATTGAATTGTTTCCTATACCCAACACCAGAATGTCAAGTGATGGTTGCAAATGGAGGAACTATAAATTGCTCTGGAAAATGCCATAATATCAAGCTAACCATGGGGGAATATGTATTTAATAGTCCAATGATTTCCATTCCAATGGGAGGTGTTGATGTTGTACTAGGAGTACAATGGTTACAATCTTTGGGGACGGTAGCTTTTAATTTTCAAGAACTTTTCTTGAATTTTTTTTCAGAAGGAAAGGAAGTCGAATTACGGGGTATTGAAGGGAAGCCGGGAAGGATAATAAGCTCTAATGTCATGACAAATATTCTAAAGAAAGAACAACGAGGCGTAATTGCACAATTATGCTCACTAGAAGTTCCGACATCAAAATCATCTATTTCTGCAGATCTCCAACAAGTCTTGGACAATCATTCCAAGGTGTTTGAAACTCCCAAAGGACTCTCACCTATTCGTGATCATGATCATGCTATTCATTTGATTCTAGGAAGTGTTCCTCCAAACATCAGGCCTTATAGATATCCTTACGTCCAAAAGAGCGAAATTGAACGTATGATTGCAGAAATGTTAGAGGCGGGTATAATTCAACCTAGTCGAAGTTCTTTCTCTGCTCCTGTAGTATTGGTACACAAGAAGGATGGATCATGGCGAATGTGTCCGGATTATAGGGAGCTCAATAAGCTCACCATTAAAGACAAATTTCCCATTCCTGTGATTGATGAATTATTGGATGAATTACATGGAGCAATTTATTTTACCAAGTTGGATCTTCGTTCGGGATATCATCAAATTAGAATGAAGACTGAAGATATTCCAAAAACAGCATTTCGAACTCATGAGGGTCATTATGAATTTTTGGTCATGCCTTTTGGCCTTACCAATGCACCTTCTACATTCAAGGGTTGATGAATTCCATTTTCAAACCCTTCCTTAGAAAATTTGTGCTGGTATTTTTTGATGATATACTAATCTACAGCAGGTCTTGGAAGGATCATGTTGAACATGTTGACAGGGTGCTCAAACTATTGCAGGAGAAACAATTATATGCAAAAACATCCAAATGTTTCTTTGGAGTACAAGACGTGGAATATCTGGGTCATATTGTATCTCACGAGGGTGTTAAAGTAGACCCTAACAAAATTAAAGCCATTAAGGAATGGAAAGTCCCCACAACCATAAAGTAGTTGCGAGGATTTCTCGGGTTAACGGGGTATTATCGCAAGTTTGTTAAGAATTATGGGAGAATAGCAGCACCTCTAACAACATTATTGAAGAAAGATGCATTTTCATGGACTCCTGAAGCAACTAAGGCCTTTGAACGTCTTAAAGAGGCAATGTGCCTAGCACCGGTCTTAGCTACACCAGACTTCACAAAAACCTTTGTTGTGGAATGTGATGCCTCGGGAAATGGAATTGGTGCAGTTTTAATGCAGGAAGGAAGACCCATTGCTTTTGAAAGTCGTCCAATCAAAGGAAAGTATTTACAAAAACCTATTTATGAGAAGGAAATGTTAGCAATACTACATGCATTAAAGAAATGGCGAACTTACCTAATGGGAAGACACTTCAAGGTAAAAACTGATCATGATAGTCTTAAACACTTTTTGGAACAAAGACTATCTTCAGAAGAGCGACAAAAATGGGTCACAAAGATGTTGGGTTATGACTTTGAAATAATCTACAAAAAAGGAAAGCTTAATGTTGTTGCAGATGCACTCTCAAGAAAGAATGAAGAGGTGGAAGCATTGCTTTGTGCCATTTCTGTTATCCAACCAGATTGGATAACCGAAGCAAGAGATGAATGGAAGAAGGACAAAGATGTATGGACACTCATTCAAAAGTTGCAGCAAGATCCTAGTACATCTAATACATTTAATTGGAAAAATGATTCCTTATGGTACAAAGATCGCTTATATCTTTGTAAGAATTCCCAACTAAAACAAAATATTCTTTTGGAATTGCACACTTCTCCTTTAGGAGGACACTCTGGATTTTTAAAAACTTACCACAAGGTGAAGAAAGAATTTTTTTGGGATGGCCTTAAATCTGATATTCAAAAGTTTGTGGCGGAATGTTTGGTTTGCCAGTAGAATAAAGTTGAGACAATTAAGACCCCAAGTCTTCTACAACCTTTATCCATTCCAAGTCAATGTTGGGAGGAGATTTCAATGGATTTTATCACAGGTTTACCTAAGTCCGAAGGAAAGAGTGTCATCATGGTGGTAGTTGATAGACTTACCAAGTACGCACACTTTTGTGCATTATCTCATCCATTTAAAGCAAGTACAGTTGCTACTGCATTTATGGAAACAATTCAAAAGCTACATGGAAACTCGAAGATTATTGTAAGTGACAGAGATCCCATTTTTATAGGAAATTTTTGGACGGAATTATTTTCTTGTTTGGGTACTCAACTAGCTCATAGCTCATCTTATCATCCTCAATCCGATGGTCAAACTGAGATAGTGAATAAATTTTTGGAAGTATATCTTCGTTGTTTTGTATATGATAAGCAAGCAAAATGGGTCAAGTGGTTACCTCTCGTTGAATGGTGGTGTAACACTTCCTTTCATACTGCAACAAAAATGACCCCATTTATGGCACTTTATGGATATCATCCACTGTCCATCACATATTCTTTAAGGGAAAATTCTACGCTTCAAGCAGTGGAATATCACATAGAGCATCAACAAGAAGTTCTCCAACTCTTAAAGGATAACCTAAATTTAGCACAAAATTGAATGAAACAATAGGTAGATCAACATCGCAGTGAGAGAAGTTTTGATGTAGGAGACTGGGTATTTTTACGAATACAACCATACAAACAAATGTCCCTCAAGCAAGCTAAGAAGGATAATAAATTATCGCCAAAGTACTATGGTCCTTACAAGGTGTTGCAAAAGATTGGTACTGTGGCATACAAATTGGAGCTTCCTACTTCTTAGCGAGTGCATCCAGTTTTCCATGTTTCATGCTTAAAGAAGGTTATATGGGACAAACTTCCAATTCAAACAATATTGCCAGAACTTGATGAGGAAGGAAAAACCATATTGGAACCTGAAGTAGTCACGTAAACAAGAACTCGACAGCTACGAAATCAATCAATTTCAGAGTATCTCATCAAATGGAAGAACTTACCCACTGAAGATTCTACATGAGAGGATGAGAATTTTATACAGAAGCACCCAGAGCTACTCAAGCATTGAGGACAACACTTTTTTGAAGGAGAGGAGCATGTTAGGTCCCTATATTACTAGTATAGTCACTTATTGTTGCTAGTGTAACCCCCTTATTGTTATTGTTGTACCCTGTAACCCCCATATTGTTATTATTGTGCCCTTACATTATTATTGTTAGGTCGGCTAGGATTACATTGTGGCTCCATGGACTCCTATATATAGAAAGGAGGTTTTGGTCATTTCAATCATCCAAGAATTGTTCATTTATGTAATGTATTGGAGGTTTCCCCTTCGAAGTGGCTGATTTCTAAGGCGTTGACCTCTCTTCTCTTCTATTTTTGGAGTTGGTTTCATAACAGAAGATCATAGTCTCACCCGAAGTGACTATGGGTGGTTGTAGAACTAGGTTTCTGCAGCCTTGAGGGACTGCGCGATGTGGTATTCTTAAGTTTTCTACCTTACAACTTCATAAATTACTTCGCAACATTCACTTAATCACATAACGTCACATCATATACCAATACTGCGATGATCTAACATGTAACTATGATAATTACTTCACAATAACAGATATTAAGCAAATGGGTATAGAAAACAAATAAAACACATAGTATCATCCAAAAACTTGCTTCTTTATTAAGATGTATCCTCGATTACAATTAGCTCTCTGACCTATGCACACAGTTGTAGGTGGTCTACACACTAAGCTGCAAACTCTTCCAAGGTCTCTACGCATTCAGCTACAGATCCTTCCCTTCGCTACAAAATACATATACAAGAATATCCCTTAACCATCTATCATTCGATTACATTATGATTCTAACATAGTATAACATTCCTTTATATAATATTACATCGACAAAATACCATGGTCTGAATACCATGGGCTTCTCAAAACAAGCAAAATACAACCCGAAACCCTTTACAAAAATGAGGGGATTCGACCCACCCCGAAGCCCCATGATACTGTGCGGTATATCTAACATGCTCCACTTCTCGGTCCACTTCGCATTCCGCTCCTCAAAATGTAGAGTTTTCATCAAAATCTAGGCCAAGTTGGGTTGCGCCCAACAGGCCCCCAACACTCACATGTGACTCATCCCGAGTCACTCAGCTACTTTTCCCTTTGATCTTTGCTACTATGTTGTTGTCGGCATTGTTGAACTTCTGTAGCACCTCTGCGACTTGCTTCTCCTGACTACGGACTTCTTCTAATACTGCGTCTGTGATTTATCATGTAGTCTTCTTCAATATTGCCTCTTCCTGTTTTCGAAGCTCCTAGAGCTTCTCGTCCACCTGTTGCGATGGTTGGAGAGCCTCATCCTACCATGGTTGGATTCTCTCTGTCAAAAATTTTTCTTCCTTCCTTAGCTCTCCTATCTTCTTTTGAAGCACCTTTCCTTCATTGATCCTTGCGAGCTTCTCTGAAACTGGAAAGTTCTTCATTTTTGTCTATATTTCCTCCAACTACTACTTTTGCTAGATGTCTTCTTCTATCTTCTGTACATTTTGATTTCCTGCAACGAAGTCCAAATCTACAAGGTCTCTTCCATTAATTTTTCGCACTCTGCCACTGTCCCGGAGATGCCTATCACTACAGCCTTCAGTTCGATCTCCCTTTAATCTTGCACCTTTGGTGGCGTGGTTGGATGCAGCTTCATTTGTAGCTCACTGATCTTTACTTCACACTCAAATTGCATGTATGTGATCTTCTTCTTTGATTCCTTGATTTCAATGCCAAGCTTCGTGACCTTGTCTTCTACTGGTTCCTCCTCGCGAGCAACTTTCTTACACAGGTTGTGTTGTGTGTACTTCTGCCAAAGTGCAACACATTCAGCATATTCAGTAATCCAGACTGCTCCAACCCTTTCGCCCACTGATGCAGCTCCAATATTGTCACACCACTATCTGGGTAGTTAACCTGCTTCAAATACCTTTGTGGTGCGAACTATAGGTATTTATTTCTATCATTGAAGTCGTAGTTTGTGAACTTCAACTGCATAATATTTCCAAGCAGTTCTCCCTCAAATGGAAATTTCTCTAGTAGCAGTGGTGTAAATGTGTCATACTTCACGTTTTTTTATTCCTTGACTGGTTTTGCATTAGGTTTTCTGGGTGGCATGTATGGTGGAAGAGGGGATGGAAGTGTTGAAATTTCTATTTCCATGTATTCTTGCTCGAATTCCTCTTCATTATCTCTGATTGGTTCAGGTTCTGGATGCAGGTTGACAAGTTTCTTATCCTTGTTATGTTTTGTTCTCTGCTCCTTGGATTTTCTTCCTAAGAGATTTTGTTGTGATAGGGGCGACGTTGTTGCAGGTGAGGGTGATGTTTCGGGTGTACTAGATGATGTTGTGGCTTCCATGAGTCCTGTTAGACCTTTCTCTTCAAATGTGTGAATGAATTATCCTTTGTTCATACAATCGCGCAACTTCTGCAACTTATCAGCACTTAGTGATTTCTGAGCTGTCAAACAGCAAAGTGCCAAAATCTTGGAGGGACACGGCTTTTTATAATGATCTTGAACTTCTGACCTCATCATTAGCTTAGATCTTGCTTGGATTTTTCTCACTAAATGCATATCTATCCCTGGATATTTGCAAATATGTCTCCATAAATGTTATATTCCGCTCTCCAAAGACAATTTTTTCTTTTAATGCTCATATTTTTTTGGCTGGCTTCAACACGTTCATTTTACAACGCACAACCCTTCATACACCATAGTTCCTACGATATTTGACATAATCCGGACTATAGTGGATTATCTTCCCATGTCAAAGCTCTCTCTGCAGAGTATTTTATAGTCCAGTGCCCACTTTCAACTGCAGGTGGCACTAAGACTTTTCTCCTTTCTTCTTCAGAGAAAAGTTGTAGGGACAGAGTCGTCCCTGTAAAACTTCAACCTATTTCCATTTTCCCTTCCCTGAATCAATTCTCCATTCAAATTCATCATTTGAACTGCACCTCCATCAGTAATATGCTTTATAATATATGGGCCCAACCAATGTGTTTAGAATTTTTCTGAAAATTTCACAAAATTACTGTCATAGAGGAGAACAAGGTCTCCTACCTTGAAACACATTTTGTTTGATATTTATTTCATGCCAAGCCTTTTCTCTTGCCTTCTGCACCTACTGATGGAATCCTTCTACAAATATGTCTTATTCCAAGGCAATCAACTGTGAAATTTTTTCCTCCATTGTTTCAGGGTCTACCATATCTGTTAAGGCTGCAATCCTCAAGTTGGACACAATATACTCCATGGGCATCATAGCTTCTTGTCCATATACCAACCTGAAGGGTGTATGTCCTATAAAGTTCTTGAATGTGGTCTTGTAAGCCCATAATACAATTAGAATTTTGGGGTCCCAATCATCTATATTCACATTGCATACCTTAGTGAGTGCATTCTCCAAAATATTTTGAAAGCCTCCACTTTTCCATTGGCCTGAGGATGACAAGGAGTACTCTTTTGATGATAGAATTAGAACTCCTCAGTCAATTCTTCAATAGACTTATTCAGAAAATTTGAGCCTTGGTCACTCATCAAGATCTTCAGAGACCCAAATCTAGACAATATGTATTCAAAAATAAACTTCGTTGCATTTTCTGTGATTCAGTTCCTTACTGGTTGTGCTTCGGCCCATCTTGTCAGATAATCAGTCGCAGTTATTATGTACCTCACACCAGTCTTCTTTCTAGGTGGGTTGATAGGTCCAACGAAATCAATGGCTCACTTATCAAAATCCTGCCATGTAACTTGTGGAACTAATGGCATCTCATCCCTTCTTGAAGGCTTCCCTATTCTTTGGCATACATCACATTCTCTAAAATACTTCTTTGCATCCTTATGTAGTGTGGGCCACCACAATCCTAATCTCAAGATCTTTTTCATAGTATCCTTTCCTGCATAATGTCCACCAGCTGTGCCTCCATGAGCTTCTGCTAGAATCATCGATTCTCCATGTTCAGGGACATATCTACGTAGTATATCATCTAGTTAAATCTTATATAATTGTCCTGCTATCAATGAAAATTCAGTTGCCTTTACCACCAATTATCTCTTCTTATGTGTACTACATTATGAAGGAGCCATCCATGTGGTCAAAAACTGAATAATGTCTGCAAAATGGTCATTTTCTACTCTGATTGCAAATAACTACACATCAGGGATATTATCTTATATGCTAGTTGGTTCTTCCCCTATTTCCAATCTTGACAGATGGTTAGGTCCTGCATTCATCCTTCCTAGTTTAACAACTTCAAATTCAGACTCCTGAAATAAAAATAACCATATGCAACTATTTACTCCTAAAACAGGCTTATTGACCAAGTACTTCAATGTAGACTAATCTGTAAACATCTTAAAATGTGATCCCGGCAAATAATGTTTGAATTTCTGCAAAGCATACACCATAGCTATACCTTCCCTTTCTGTGGTAGTGTAGTTCTTCTCAGCTGTAGACAACTTCCTATTTGCGAAAGCTATAGGATGGTCAATTTCTCCTTCACGAGGTTGTGCCAATACCATTCCCAAAGCTATGCAAGAAGCGTCGACATGGACATGGAATTCCTTATTCCAGTCAGGGAATATTAGAATAGCTGCAATTACCATCTTGGAATTCTTCATCCAACTTAAAGGTCACAACTTTCTTCAGCAATTTGTCCATTGGCGCAATGATATGCGCATACCCCTTAATGAATTTTCTGTAGTATCTTCTATGTCCCAATGAAGTGCATGGTTGTCTTACTGTCTTAGGTGGGTCCAAGTTCACAATGACAACAATATTAGCAGGGTCTTCCATCAATCCTTGCTTACAAAAAATATGGCCCAAAAACATACCAAAAGTTACATAAAATATGCACTTCTTTAGATTCAAAGATATCTGATATTGTCTACAAGTGTAGAGAATAAGCCTCAAACTCCCCACATTTTTTCTCAACAGTCCAAAAATTGTCCAATCATCAAAGTATACCTCTAAAAATTTATGAATGAACTCCTTAAAAGTTGCAACCACCACTTTGGAAAATATAGCAGGGTCATTCTTCAACCCAAAATGCATCATTGTATAATGATATGAGCCCCATTATGTAGCAAGTGTGGTCTTATGTTGATCTTCCCAAGTAATTCTGATCTGATGTTAACCTAAGAAAATATGTGAATTAATAGGCTTCCTGACCTCCTACATTGTCTAGTGCTTCATCTGTGAAAACGGTAGGAAAAGGATCATGTAAACATGCATTGTTCAACTTTTTGAGGTCAACACAGATTGTATTCTTCCTTGAGTCTTCTTTTTCTGCACCACCATTGGACTTACCCATTCCGACTCTTCAACAGGTTCAATAATCATTGTTGTTATCATATTATCAACTTCTATCTTCACTTTCTCTTTGTACTTTGGGTTCAACCTATAAGGTCTCTGCTTGACTGGCTTCGCATCAGGCTTCAGGGGAATCTTCATGACCCCTAGATCTCCTAATATCCCCTTCATATCTAAAAATCTAGTCGGAAATAGTTCTTGATATTCATGGAGTAGTTATCTAACATCACTGACTGTCTCCTCATCCCAGTAATCTCCTACTATTGCAAACTTCAATTCTCCTTCTGATCCTATATTCACCTTCTTAGTCTTCAATGGATTCTTTATGTGTGGTGTGTCTATATTAGGTCCTTGTACATCGTGGTGTCCTTCTGATTCTGTTATGCCAATCTTGTGAGGATCTTCTTTATCTTATGCAATAATGTTATAACACTTCAATGCATACACCATCGACACAGCCCAATTAGGTTGTTTCCATGTTTGTGTGGTTACACCCTGAAAAATATTCTCTTTTAATACCTAAAGGGTTGAATCTATGCCTAGACATTCATCCTCAAAACTTAATGCTAAAATAAAACCATCAAACAAATATGCCCAGTTTAGAGTACCATGTCACAGTTCTATTCATAGGTACCAATTCTTAGGACTTGTCTCCAATGTGTGAATAAATCCATAGATCCATTCTTGTTGAGGAATCTCCTTCCATGTTGTAGTGCATAGTTGAATATGCTTTCTAGGGTGAATTTCACCATCATGTTTCTTCTGCATTTATGTTTCTACTTGTCCAAACCTTATCCACATTAGTCTTTGACATACCTACCAATCTCCTATATTCTTCTTGTGTCTACCCCACCATCTAGCAGGGGTAGATCTTAGGGTTGTATCCAAAGCTAACAATGTTTGATTTTCTGGTACCCTCTCTTCATAATCATTAAGAAAATTTTCTATATTACCCAAACCATAATAATAATGCAGGTTGCATACCTCAGATTTCATACAACGAACTAATTTTGTCAATATTGCACAGAGTTTTGTAGATGTTTCATGAAACTTGTTCTCCCAATTCTCCAATTCTTCTTCTGAATCTGATGTACATATAATATCATGATCCCAATTCAACTTTCCATTTGCAATAGGGTTAATATAATCTTCTTCCTTAGTTGTTAATTGATAGATGTTATCTATGTCAATTGCATTGTATAATACTCCTCTGATTGGATCTGTATATATTACTCCTTCGGCGGATCTAAAGGAACAATCACCCTCATATTGTTTCCTTCAAATATCATTTGTCTCTTCTTTAGATTGATTATGGCCATATTGTACATTGCCCAATAAATTCCAAGAAAAGCGGGCTAAGGATTACTATCATCAACAATTTCTATAACTTCAAAATCATCAATAGTGTGAACTCCATCAATATCTACTGTGACACCTGGTAGTCTTCCCATTGGAAAGATCTTTTGCTGATTTTCCAATCTTAACTGAATGTTTGACCATTGCAGCTTCGGTTTGCCCATTAATTCTAGTGTCTATTTTTTCCACACATTAGCATCAGATCCCAAATCCAGAATGACTTGATCCATTTCATATTCTCCAATCTACGCACTAAGTCTCATTTCTTTCCCAATTTTCTTCTGTCGATGTACATTATTAACTGTGTGCATCTCATTTCGTGGTGCTTCTTTGGATGTGCAGGAATCTATCAATTCTTGAGCCCTTCTACATCCTTCTGATCTCTTAACAACTTCATACAAGTATGCATATAATATCTCAAAATACTTACTTGATCTGCTAAATTCCGTGTCAAAGCTCGATCCCACATCATGGCTTGGTTATGTGTCAGAACTATTGACTTGTCACAATTATTAGACCCTCGATTTGCAGCAACATTTGAAGCTCCCGCATCCATAAAACTTTGCTTCACTTCCATAAACACTTTCTTTTTTATGTGAACCTCAAAAATAGAAACTTTCTCAGGATTCTTTCTGACTCATGCACCTAGATTTTCAAATTCCTTCTTCCCATATGCTTTATCACTTACAATCGCAACTCCACTTCTAGTGACAATATTAACGCGAGGTTCATCTGTCCTCCTTTTAAAAGTCATCATTTGTATGTTCTATGTGGGTTGTTGGTTCCTTTTTTCTTGCATCTTCTCCATAAGCACAAGATAGTCTTCAATTCTATGATCAATGGATTTTCAATAATTACATGTCGTAGTGGGATTATGGAAGTCTCTTGCAAAATGACCTGTCCGACCACAGTTATAGCATATGACCTGTCCACGTCCTCGACCAGCTCCACCTCCTCGGTGTCTTCCTTTATATCCTCCTCGACCACTGCATTGTCCATTGGCTTCATGTGTGCGTTCTTCTATTTTCATTTTGTTAGTATCAACATTGCGCTCCATCATTAGATCATAACTTCAACAGTTATTCTCATCGTGTCCTACTGACTTCAGAAATTACAAAATAGATTCCTTGGGGTCTGCACATATTTCTGCAACAAATATCATTCTTTTGGGCAATGTTGATGTCTATTTCTGCATATCTCGCACCACAAGTTGGATCCTATATTCAAGTGATTAGGTGCTCCACTAGCCATGTAATCCCTGGAAACAGGGCATTGTTCCTTAAAATGGCCCTTTGATTTTCACTTTGTACACCACACTTCTTCTTGAACTTATTTTCCTTTCTTGATATCTTGCAATTGAAAGGTCAAGTTGGCCAACTGACTTTGAATTTGTTGCATACCTTCATTAGTGTCTCCTATACGTGAAGCTTCCAACTTCATCGCAATTTCCAGAGCTTCGTTTTAAGTTGCTAACTTTTGTTGCGTTAATGGCAACCTGATGTGTGGTAACTATAAACCATTATTTATGTTGTTGCGGAGGTATGTTGAAGATTACTTGATCCAATAAGACCTTAAATATTTGATCAAACTCCCACACAGGCTCAGTATTTTTCTGCTTGATCTCCTTTAACTCAGTAATACACTGTGATTCAGACTTCGGCTTCTTGAACACTTTTATCAATGGTTTCTTAATGTCTGCAAATGTACCAGTCTGATTAGTCGAATACTTCATGTACCATGTCAGTTCTTTATCTCGCAACATCGTAAGGAGATGTGCCTTCCTTATATATTTTTCATTGATCTACTTCATTGTCCATACAACTTCGGCTAGAAACCAAAACTATTCTGGATCCTCTAACCCAGTTCCTCTAAAAATAGGTAACTTAATATCATCATCCATACCTTTCTTTAGGGTGTAAGGGGGAGGGGGTACGGGGTAGGGGGTAGGAGGGGCAGAGGGAGAAGGGAGACCACCAGTGCCCTGACTACTATATTTTGGCTTCGGCGAACTCTACGATGGAGGGGGGTATACTGTGAAGTTTCCAAGGAGTTCTCTGGGTAGTTTTCTTATTTTTCACCTTCAAATTCACTCAGAAAAGGACTATAATCAGTCTCTATGAAGGTCTTCCACTCTGCTTTGCGATATCTATTTCTGGTATCTACTCTATACCTTTTTCCACTTCATGTTGTACCAACTTCTTGCTCAGATTTACTTCTTCCTCCAAACATAAGTAAACTGGCAATCTGATTGCATCCGTAAAACTCCCTTTTCACACAGAAGCATCTTAATCCATAGTTTCAAATATTTTAAGTACTTACCTCGTGGTCCTTTGATAATATTCGCTCTACTTCATTGTAGGACACAGTTGAATCTACTGCGAACTCAGTAATGAAACTTCCCAAGATGTTATCAATCTAGAAATCGACAGCCCTTGAAATCTTGTTGTTAGTGCCTTTGAGTTGTTGTATCAGCTCAGGGGTCCACGATGTAGGTTCGTCGTTCTTAAAGCAGTCCTTCCTTTCAAGCAACCTCGATACCCACTCGTATAATTCACCAGGAAATGATCCAAAGAAAATTTTGTACTACTTTGTGAAAATACACCTCTGTAACCAAGCTTCGTATGTCAAACGAGGGATTTTTTCTCTTAATCTGCAAATTCTCACTCCTTATGTACTATCCAATCTTGAATTTACTTCTTCTACGGGTTCCACATCCACATATCCCTCAAGCAGATCCCGTTCTTGGCAATGGAACCATTTTTTGGCTCGTTTGGGCTTGATCCAGGTTTGATCTATACTGCGCACTAACAAAACCCTTGATCACTAGCCCTTTCAGCGACAACCTGCAAAAATATCACAGTCTCATTCAAAGTGACTATGGGTGGTTGTAGAACCAGGTTTATGTAGCCTTGAGGGACTGTGCGATGTGGTATTCTTATGTTTTCTACCTTACAACTTCATAAATTACTTCGCAACATTCACTTAATCATATAGCATTACATCATATACCAGTGCTTTATATAACAAGTAACTGTAATAACTACTTCGCAATAATAGATATTAATCAAATAGGTACAGAAAACACATAATAGAGAGTATCATCCCAAAAATTTCTTCTTTATTAAGATGTATTCTCGATTACAATCAGATCTCTGACCTGTGCACACAGCTGCAGGTGGTCTGCGCACTAAGTTGTAGAGTCTTCCAAGGTATTTGTGCACTTAGCTGAAGAGTCTTCCCTTCGCTACAAAATACAGATACAAAACTAGCCCTTAATCATCTACCATTCGAGAACATTACGATTCTAACATAGCATTACAATTCTTTATATAATATTATATCGACAAATACCATGATCCAAATACCATGGGGTTCTCAAAACAAGAAAAATACAACCTGAAACCCTTTACAAAAAAGAGAGGCTTTGAACCACCCTGAAACCCCTATGATACTGCATGATATATCCAACATGCTCCATTGTGCGGTTCACTTTGCACTCTTCTCCTCAAAATGTGATTTTTTCCTCAAAATCTAAGCCAAGTTGGGGTGCGGCCAATAGTCCACATCAGCTTGGAAACTCTTTGATCGATTTGCATGGAATGCAATAAAGTTAAATGTTTCAAATATACATAATATACATAGCCATACATAGAAAGCATGGAATCGATGCCAAGATCAATGCATGAAGAACACGAGCTGTAAAGCATCAACACCAAGGAAATAGATATGCGAGACAGAGTTTTGGCTCTAAGGATCTATTGCAACTCAAGAGAAATATAATATTATACACTAAACAAAATAAGCGAAGATGGATTGACTATGAGTGGGAAACCAAAAATAGAAATAAAAAGTTATCAAATTCCTTCAATGAATTTCTTACAGAATTTAAAGGGTTGTTGTGACCAGGCCTGGAAATTGACGTCCTACTGGACGTATTTTAATTTTTAGGACGTATTTTACGGTCAGGCAAAAATTGTGCACGTCAAACCTGACGTGTAAAATACATTGACTCCCATCATTTTGACGTTCACTTAAAAATAGAAACTGTAATATTTTAATGTATTCAAAAATATAAATTCTCAAAATTATTTATTATATATTATAATTCACATACTACAATAATTCACTGGGAATTTCTAAATTTATGCGGAATTTCTAAATTTATTTTGGAGATTTTAGATTTCATATGATCTGATAACTTAGCAATAATAATAATTATCTACAATGTACACACTGCACAGTACACGCCGCGGCCACTGTAACAACTTTCCAATTCGTTCCATGATTTTTCTATTTACTAATTTCCAAATAAATTTACCAGACTGCTTTACTTCTTTGTCATCTCGTTCCATAAATTTGTTGAAGAATTTGTCATCTAGTTCCATACTTTTCTCTACTTACTAATTGCCAAAAATTGTAACTATTAACATCGCTAATATATCACAGATTCACATACATTTTTTAATTTTCCCTACCCGACTGCACTGTTAAAAATTTGTAGAAGACTGCACTGTTGAAGAATTTGTGGTTGAAGTGTGCATTCTTTCTCGATCCGAAGTGTTACTACTATCAGCTTAATCTCCGGAGTGTTACTGCGATCAGCCTAATCTAACCAGCGTGGGGAGCATTTTAAACTAATGTAAGGTTGGTAGCTTGAGCTTTGATGCATTTTCAAATTCAAGAGAAAAATGTGTGAATTTTATTTTTTTTTGTATTTCATTTCATTTGTATTTATTCTATTTTGTTAATATTTTGTGGGTTATAATACATTAATAATTTATAATAAATTTTTTGCATATGATTCTACACATGTTATATTAGTCCACAAAACAAAATTATGAGTTTTTTGGGTGAATAATTAAATTAATTTATTATGTAACTTGCTCAAGTGTTTTTGAAAACTCTGTATTGCTAATATTTTTGCAATAAAAATTGTAGTAATAGACCAATAAGCTGTATACTGGAACATTCTTGTAGAGGCTCAGAAAATTTTCACCTTGAAGGCACACATTTAGACAACTCAGACTTCTGATAGGGACAATTTCAAGTAGATTGCAAACTATGGTAGATTTTAAAATTCAGTGTAAAATGAACTCGGTCTATATGAAAATCAACAGTGGAAGCTAATGCTCAAATTTGTGTCATTTACTTGAAATTTATTAACTATGATAAGGCTCCTTCAAGATCGGTCTTATTGCAGTTGACAAACCCATGAACTGTTGCAGACTTATATGTTGAGACCACTACTGGAACATTCTTGTAGAGACTCAGAAAATTTTCACCTTGAAGGCATACATTTGGACAACTCGGATTTCTGATAGGGACAATTTCAAGTACATTGCAAACTATGGTAGATTTTAAATTTCAGTGTAAAATGAACTCGGTCTATATAAAAATTAACCGTGGAAGCTAATGCTCAAATTTGTGTCATTTACTTGAAATTTATTGATTGTGATAAGGCTCCTTCAAGATCGGTCTTATTGCCGTTGACAAACCCATGAATTGTTGCAGACTTATCTGTTGAGAGTCGTTCACCAAGGCTTGGATGGTCAAGGCTGCTGGATGTTGCACACTGCTTATTAGAATCACTACAAATGTATTGATAAGTCACTACTATATGTGTAAACTATATGATTTTAAAATAAACTTTTATGAACAACTTATGAACAAAATAGAGTTATGGCTAGATTATTGCATAAAAAAAAAATCCTGGAAGATATAATGCTACTCATTTAGTTTATTAGCATTTGCACTATATGATTCTATCCTTAATCTTTATGAACAAAACATAGAGCTATGGCTTGTTTATTGCATAAAAGAGCTGAAGGCTGGAAGGATGGAATATCTAATGCTACTAGTTTAGTTTATGAAAGGTAGATAATTGAGATAAAACCTAAAATATAAGGCACGTAAAATTTAAAAACGTCATAAAATTTTCATTTGACAGGCAAAGGGGATTTGAAATTCCAGGCGTGGTTGTGACACCAACAGAAAATGAAATGCGGTTACAGAGCTTCGCTCAAAGACTGGGCAGATGTTGCGTGACTCAAGATTAGATACTAGAAGATTTGCTGACATTACTTTTGCGTCGAAAAGGTGTTAAAAAGAAAGGAGATTCCCCACAAGCTGAAGCTTCTTTTCTGCAAACTCTACTTCGCAAATCCCCGTCAACTTGCATTTTTCAACTGCAACTTCTCCCAAGGTCGCAAAATCGCATTGCTGACCCTCAAGAAAGCCACCAGGAAGTGCGACAAGCTGCGTATTGCAACTATGTTACCTTTGGTAAGTTGCACTTCCACCGAAGTTGCGAAATCGCACTCTGGAGCCTCAAAGAAGCAGCCAGAGAGAGTGACCTATCTGCAACGCCACTATGCAACATCAAGTAAGTTGCACTTCCACCGAGGTCATACAATCGCAATTTTATGCCTTAGGGAAGTAGGCAGAAGATGTGACTTCGTTGTAACGCGACTATGTGACCTTCATAAGTCACAAACTACCTCACATGTCACCATTTCTCCCAAAGGTCACGATTTCTTCCACATATCATTCGAACTTCTTCAAGTCGCATTTACAAATGTGATTGGTTTAAAGATTGTGATGTTGTTGGATCCACGCTGAGGTCATGAAAGTGCCAGGATTTTATTTGAATAGGTTCTTCTCAAACTGATTCAAGATGTTGCATGGGGCAGTGAAAATGAGAACTATGCATTTCTTCCTTAAAATAATGATGGGAAAGTGCAGCAACAATGAAGTAAATAAAGGACAAACAATTTATTGCTTCTGCTAGTTTACATGGGGTGCACTGGCTACAAATCATCTCCTGGATAGTATTACCGATGGCAAAGGGGGATATTCTCAATATACATATGACGGGGAAGTTAGAGAAGTGTCGTGCAACAGTCTTCTTAATGGAGTTGTCTTTTATTCGGAATAGCAGAAGTTACGTTGTTAGTTTTTCTTATGAGATGTTATTTCCTTTTACTACTGTAACGTTTCGATTATGGATGAACATATGTGGTATTGATAAGAAACCTTCATGGTTGTCCTAAAGCAGATTCAAGGGAGTTGGCCACATGCATTAGAGTGTTGGATCCTGAAGCCCGGGAAGCTATATGCCTCATAGAATTGCATTTCCTCCATAAAAGATAACAAATGTTATGGGTCCTTCACCCTAAAATATCTCTTGATGATCAATTCGAGCGAGGAGAGAGATGGACAATTCTTTCAGGAATTGTTGTAAACATTTTGGGCCCGAGGACAGCCCATGAAGAATGCATTAATTAACTGCATTGTGGCACAGAAAAGGACTATACAGGGGTCCAAATTGATGCTTTACTTTCAATTAATTTTCCATGTTTCTTGAATCATTCTCTATATGCATATTTATATGACAATGTTATTTGTTTGCAGGTGGAAATGCTTATTTGCATGGAGAAAGCCAAGGTTTTTTGCAAGAAGGCTTGCAATTAGGATTTCGATAAATAGGCTAGTTGGATCCATGCATTGGGCGACAAAGAAATATTATATCACGTGTGTTCATATTGGGGTAATTTTTTTTACAAAAACCAGAAACATTATATTGGATATATACCTAAGGGTTAGTGGGTTGTTTTTTATTACATATGGAATATAAATATTTTAAGGTATTTTTTATTTACTTTTTAGGCCAAATGGGATTGTTTTGCAGGTTTGGAAAAATAAAAAGAGTGCCCGATATTGTGTGAGGCATCATTGGAATTCGAGCACCATTGGAGCAAGAGGTTTGGCCGACTAAACATTTCTTATGCGCGGATCTAAGCATGTGAACCTGCCTGGTACCGAGCAGACAACACCATTGGAACAAGAGGTTTGGCCGACTGAAAATTTCTTGTGCGCGGATCTGAGCATGTGAACCTGCCTAGTACTGAGTAGCCAGATGCAGGAGGAGGGATCACTAAGAGAAAAGAGAGACATACCCCTCCATTGACAAATTGGGGACAGGTGAACGACCTTTCTTTATTGATGGCATTGCTCGGGCAGGATCCAAATGCAACAGAATTAGTTAGTTGGATTAGTTACTAGAATAGAGACAATATTCTGCGAGGAAGGGGTGAGGAGAACCATAAGCCTTGAACCTGTAACCTTGAAACTATCAATGTTAGCCTTAAGCAAAGCCTTCCTGTGACAGATCAGAGCATTCGAGCAAAGAGGGAAAGAGGATTTGACTGAGAAATATCATGCATTCGACAAACATTGTGAGAGAGGGAAAGATCATTCGTGTTTTCATCTAAGATTTGTTTTCATTTGGCATCACGAGGGCAACAGGGGGACCTACAACACTAGAGGTTAGTCACAGTGAACCTACAGAGAATAATGTGATAGATTCTTACTATTTTTGTGCATGGATGCTAGGGTTTATTTTAGCAAACAATTTTGTGTTTGAAACTAGGTTAACTGAGGTATATGTTGTGAATAATTTAGCGCCTAGAGGCTAGGGTGTATTCTAGCAAATTGCTTTGTTTGAAACTAGGTTAACTAAGAAACATGTGGTGACTAACATGACTTAATCCATCATAGTGATGTCAATCCTTATTGCTAGTTTATTTCCTGATGTACCTTGGTTATATGGTATTCATACTTGCATACACACTTCGCTAAAAAAATAATCTAATTGTCCTTATCTTTAGAGGGTGAAAACCCTGTCGTTAAGTTCTTTTTGCAAACACACTGGTAGTAACGCTACTGCTTGAATGTCATTACCATTTAGAAAACAAAGACTTGTAGTCATGTCCATTTGACCTAACTAATTTCCAACTGGATTCGTGGGAAAACAATTAGGTCAACCTTTATGTCTCATAACTTTACATTGTAGACATCAACATTATTCTTTTAGGACATCGTGTCTGTCACACAAATTCAACTGTGTCTTGTGGTTCATTCCAATATGGTAGTTGGAAAGCACTCAACGAGTTTAAAATATTTTTATGATGGTGGTGATTAACACTTGAAAGATCTGGTCAAATTTAAGAAATTATTGAAACAATATTAAACTTAATTTTATCTTATTAGTCGATGTGGAAATTAGTTATGGCCTAAGTGGTTGATTTGTCCCTTTTATTATTTATTTAGTTTGGTCATCATCAAGGCATTGCTTGTTTTGGCCCAAGATAATTCGAATAACATTGGATTTAGTATTTGTGGTTAATACAACTAGTGTGAACGCATTGAATATTGATTTAATGGTGTTCAATGGACCGATCTAGAGTATTGAGCCTCAATTTATATATGCCATGATTTTGGATAAATGATGGTTTTTGAAAAAGCATGGGAAACAAGTTTAAATGGTATGTTCTCCTGTAGCGTAATCAAGATTGTATATGTTATCTTTTATTGTTCATATCAGAGTGATGATGCAATTTGAAGAAGTCATGTATACACTAGTGCATATGAGATCTTGAAATGTGGTTGAATAATCTTGTTCATGGTAGAGTTTACTTCTATAATGGGCAAGAGACTAATAAATCGTTCATTGTTTTATGAATGGAAGAGAGCCAGACTGGACTTTACTGCACAATAAGGAGATTCATCCAAACCTCCATCAAACATATCATTTAGATCCATTTCTTGTAGCATCATAAAATTCTTATATGGGTCATTGGGATCATATGAATATAGTTTTGGTGTTGAAAATAAAAATTTAGATATGCATGCCAAACTTAACAGGGAAATGGAGCAAAAAAATTGATTGAACACCCTTGGAGTGCAGTAAAATGCGATGATCTACATTTTGGAAGAAATAATTATGTTATTGATGCTTGTGGACTTATTTTCCTGTTGTTTTCAAGTTATTAATGCATTTCTCTACTCTAGTATAACATGTTGTTGCAGAATTGAAGCTCTTAATTGTTTTTATCAAAGGACATAATGCCTCCCTGGTTTTGTAGCATGGTGCAGAAATCAGTTCCTTAATGTCTTATGCAAAACTCCATTTCTAGAAGAATGTTGTAAAAGATATTAAATCCAGAAAGTAATCTTGTGCAAGGCAAAATTTTGACCTACTAAAGTCCTAATGGTGTGTGCAGATTCGAGACAAAGTATTGAGTTAGATTGATGTGATACCATGAATTCTTGTTGATAATAGCTTATTGTTATAGGAAGAGTATGGAAAATATTTTATTAATATCGTTGAGTCTAGCTTTGGTTGTTATAGAATGTTTATGTCCATGGTAGAATTGATGTTTCTACGGTGACTTTCTTATTTGGACTGAAATCATTGTTGATGTTTGATCTCTTCCTTATAATTGTTTCTTGAAGATGATCATTCTTCTATACTCGTTGCAAGGATATGGCAGATCTTTTTACAAGAAAACCTTGATGATGATACCTTGAGTTGCATCTTGGTTGAGTGTTTATAATTGCTTGGTATATATTGATTTGATCAATACAGTGCTATTTAGTGATTGGTTTGATAATTTGTGGAAAAATATTACATTATCATGTTGTTTCTTGTCCTTGTTTCATTCATTGGCTTAAAAGTTGTTACATATTGGGCTGGTCTATGTTCTGGCTAGATTGGCTTTTCAAAAACAATGGATAATTGATTATCTCTTGGGTAGTTAGACATTTTTCATTATAATTGAAAATCTTGGATCGCTAATGTATGATGTTTTGAAGGGGAGAAGTATTTTGGATAACATGTGCTACAATTTTAAATCTCTTTACATGGGTTGGTACATCAGTGTTATATCTCAAGTACTATTGTGCAGCTGAGGTAATTGTGTCACTAAAAATAATGTGCTACTACATAGTAGGTTGTAAGAATTTATGAGTGTCTTGTTGATGTATATATGGGGGTCTTGAGTCTTGTTGTAGTAATATATATGGGCTGATGATACTCCAAATTTGTATCTCATGAGTATGACAATGCTTAAATGTAAAGAGAGTCATGAGTTCTAGAAAATTAAAGAGGACATTGCTTATTTTTGTCATATGTGGGCTTATTTTCAATGTCATGGTTTTTTATTTCATGGTGAAGCCTTGTAAAATTGTATGTAATTTGTGTTGTTCATTGTCATGAAATCGCACATTGGTGAAAATCAGTCCTCAGTTGAGATAAAGAATCTTTAGTGCCCATCATTGGGCTTATGGAGTCCTAGTGGTACTTTATGATGTGAGTTAATTGTTTCATCCATGAACTATATCTATGAAGCCCTATATTTTGTGGTCAAGTATTTAGTCAAGTGTCAGTCTTCTGGTCTATGAGGTGTCACTTTCAGTGAGGAGGTCTACATTATAGATTGTTGATGAAGATAATGCTCGGGGAGAGCATGTCTAGTGTTTTGTTGTTGATCAGATATGGATGTTGTTAAGGGTGTATGGATGGTCGCTATGTTGTTTCTTTTCCATTTTCTTCATATATGTGTTTCTTCATATATGTGTTTGACTGAAATTGAGAGATTGGAACTTCAGGCCCTGGTTTGATCAAGGATGCAGATTCGGGAAGAGGCCCCAACAGAAAGATATTTGTAGGAAAAAGGAAGACCCATTGGGCGCTTGTAATATTCAACGTTTTGTCACTTATTGTGGGTCAAGCTGTTGCTTCACTTCTTAACGGGTATGGGTTGATGATACTCCAAAATTGTATCTCATGAGTATGAAAACGCTTAAATGTAAAGAGAGTCATGAGTTCTAGAAAATTAAAGAGGACATTCCTTATTTTTGTCATATGTGGGCTTGTTTTCAATGTCATGGTTTTTTATTTCATGGTGAAGCCTTGTAAAATTGTATGTAATTTGTGTTTTTCATTTTCATGAAATCACACATTGGTGAAAATCAATCCTCAGTTGAGATAAAGAATTTTTAGTGCCCATCATTGGGCATATGGAGTCCTAGTGATAGTTTATGATGTGAGTTAATTGTTTCATCCATGAAAGATATCTATGAAGCCCTGTATTTTGTGGTCAAGTATTTTTTCAAGTGTTTGTCTTCTCGTCTATGAGGTGTCACTTTCAGTGAGGTGGTCTACATTATAGATTGTTGATGAAGATAATGCTCGGGAGAGCATGTCTAGTGTTTTGTTGTTTATCAAATATGGATATTGTTAATGGTGTATGAATAGTCACTATGTTGTTTCTTTTCCCTTTTCTTCATATATGTGTTTGACTGACCTTGAGAGATTGGAACTTCAAGCGTTGGTTTGATCAGGGATACAGATCCAGGAAGAGGCCCCAATAGAAAGATATTTGCAAGAAAAGGGAAGACCCATTGGGCACTTGTAATATTTAGCGTTTTGTCACTTATTGTG